>JBANCZ010000027.1:0-90607 GCA_037040025.1 Sphaerogastrella javana | reverse complement strand
AAAAATACTATTATGTTCAAAAAATACTAAACACAGGGTCCCTACTGTCGGGCCAGTCCCTACTGTTGGATATTTTTATTTAATATTTCCTTCGTATTTTGTGCATGAAAATTGTTTTGCTTCCAACGCGTATGAGCAATTTGAACTGATTGCAACTTTTCGGCAACTTAGATACAGAGCTGATGGAACTGCTGCTTCTGCTGATGCGGCTGCAGTTTCAGATGCGATGCAGGTTGTTAGCCGCAGGTCTTTGCAGTTTTGCGCAATGTTTAATTAATTATCAATTAATGTGTTACAAACCGCAGAGGCATTAATTTCATACGCCGCGTTGCACAGCCGCAGACAGAGCCAGTCGTGGTGAAAATAAGCAAATGTACTAACAGCAACAGCAACGGCAGCAACTACAATAGTATGGAGCACCGCAACAATTGGATGCATGTAAATCCATCAGGGCTTTGATTACTATCGATTTCTTATTAAGGATTTCGCAACCAAGCAAATATCTGTATGTATATGTGTGTGTACATGAGCAAATATACAATTTCATGGAAATTTCACGTAATTATGTGGGTCGGCTCATTAAAATGTGTAGCTGCCTGCCCTGCCATGTTAGTCCATTGCTGAACGAGTAGTTCAGGGTAATTGTATGCTTAGGATCTATATTCACTTCTAAGCGAGTTTTGGCTTGTCACTTAGCGAAAAATTTCACTTAATAGTTGCAAGTTTATGACATTTGTCCTTGATATATGTGGATATATATATGAATTGACGTTTCCAAATTGCCGTTTTGCAATTTTTTGACCCATGCACCCATTTCATTTGATTCCATTTCATTTCGTTTCGTTTCTTTTCGCTTCTTTTTATTTCTATACATTTTACGTTGTTTGGACGCTGTCATCGGCATTGGCAACTTTTTTGGCCGTGCATTAGCGTCAACGCAATCCCAGCAGCAGTAAGCCGCCATTCATGCTGCTTAGTCAGGAGGGGGAGGGGGGCTGGAGATGCACTTGTCATCTGCACTCAGTTATGGTGCACTCAGCTGGCGCAGAGCGTAATGACAGAGTGCAAACAATTTTCCATTTTCTATTTTCAATTTTGAAGCAGAGGTCAAACTGCCCTTGAAATGAGAGCGACTATATATATAGAGTATATAGAGTGTATCTACCTGCAGCTGAACAAGTGAAGCCAGCTCCAGCTGCACATCCAGTTTTAGTTTTTGGCTACTATGCCGTTTTCCTTTTCAACTGGGGGTTATTTGTGTCAAAGCAAATTTAGTGAACTGGAGCAGGGAACAGGGAGCAGCATTCATACCTTCACTCTCAATGCCACTCTTTTAGTGCATATTTTCAGCAGTCATGCATCGCTCGCTTACTTTCTTTCTCTCTCTCTCTCTCTGTCTATCTCTTTCGGTTGCTCTCGCAATGCCACACATGCATATTTTTGTCTTTTCTCCCATGCATAGTGCAAAAGTTGAAATATATATCATATTTTACGTTTGCTTTGGGAGCACTGCTACCCTTTTGCTTATGCTCATGTTAGCTCAAAAACACTGAGTGTGTCTGTATTGTCTCTGTTGTATCGCTATCTTTTTCTCTCTCTCTCTCTGTCTATCTTGGTGGCTCATGTATGTAATATGCACTTTCTATACTGAGTGCAATAAAATGTTTTGCGCTAAACTTTTGTGTGCTACTGCTGCAACGGCATCGCAAAAGTTTCGGCCAAAATACTTTTGCTCATTGTTATTGTCGAGTTTTTAGTTAGATTTGCACTTTTGTTTTTCTACAGTTCTAGTTGCTGTGTGTGTATTTGTGTATGTATGTGTGTGTATGTGATACCCACTCGTAATTCTCGCATTGTCCAAAAACTATCGCATTAGACACATTGGCATGGCCATGGCGATAAATGATAGCCAAATGGCAGTTTCAACTTTCCTTGGGATTTCAACTTTACAGTGGTTTGTGCACAAGAAATATAACTTTATAATCTTTGAATGCAATTTGAAAACACAAATATCTGTATCGATTTAAAGTTACAAATGGTCACAATTATGCATCATAAGTGTGCAGCATATTTTGGTTTCTAATTAAACATAATTCCGAAAAAATATAGTATATTGCAAAATAAACTTCTGTGTGTAGAATATTTTACGAGAGATAGATTAAAATATATTTTATAGATTCAATTTGTTTTCCATAAAGAAACACCTATTATTGGAAAATCCATATGTAGATCCAATTCGTATTTACATAAAGAATATATGGATGAACTCTAAAACATCCTTTCGTTTAGGGCTAAGCATATTCTAATTGACATCATTTCAGTGGTATAGGTCAACAGACTTGCTTAAATCATTTTTGAGCAGGCTTGAGACAAATTGTTTACCATTTTCAGCTGTAGTAGTTGTAGTAGCTAAAGCCGTAAGACAAATGCTAACTGTCTGTCAAACTCTGGCTGCCATAAAACTCAAACATACTCGCCTTTTGTAAACTAATAAGACACGCAGCGGATATGAGTAACGAGTCCAGTGACTACAATAACAACTATAAGCACCGTGTAGTCCATATACAGGAACTCTCTCTGTATGTGTGTTTGTGTGTGTGTTGGCTAATAGATCATTAGTTAGCAGTTGGCCGTGCGGGGGTCTCGGTGTCTGGTCATGTTATTTGAATATTTATGGCATGCATAACTGTAATTTATAGCCAGACATTTGTCACTTGAAAGCCAAGCTCGTTGTTAAAGCCAAAGTAGCAGCAGCAGTATACAATACTATGCCGAGATGTGAGTTGGGTATTTTTTTTTGTTTGCTCGAATTCAATGTTTCGGTGACGTATGCGTAATATTAATTATGCCCCTCGGTGAAGTCTGGCAGTCTAAAGGGAACTTCAAACACATTTTTATGATAATAAGCAAATGCGCAAGAGTACAAGAAAATCCTGCTCAACTTTATGGCTGATGATTATGCTGATGACATTGTTGTCAGCGGCTGACTGACTTTTATTTTTGTATTTTTCCGTATATGTTTTTGTTTTGTTTGCCGCCTCATCATTGTCAGCCATGCAGCAAAAATTCAAAAATAATTCATGGCTGATGCAGGGTGACAGCATCGGCAACAGCAGCCAAACAAAGCCAACTCAAAGTGCGATGCAGCATAAAAAATGCAGGCAAAATGGCAAAAAAGGGCAAAAAATGGCAAAGGCAAAAAAGGAGCAGTAAATGCGTCATGCTGCTGTTGCTGTTGTTGCTGCTGCTGCTGCTAGACGTGCAGTACATTGACAGTTGACAGCAAAGAGTCTAAAGGGGCGTCCCCGTTAGACAGTGCGACGCATTCATGTTGCAACTTCAACCATATGCATATACACAAACGTCTATACGTACTCTAGGGCAACCTGCATGGGGTTAGGGTATACCATGGTGTATGTAGAGTTTGCTCCTAAGGGTTGTTGCTTCTTTTGCCTGCAAAAAATTGCTTGTTTACTTCAAAGCGTGCAATTCTTGTCGAGCATCAGCTGTGTCATGGCGCAAAACAATGCTGTCACTTGGCCGTCGCCGGCATTCAACAGCAACAACTAATGCAAGAAGATATCAAAAGATAAATTCAAGAACGCCACATGCATATACCCTGCACTATGGTAAACAAAACCTTGGTTTCATTAGTCTAATACTTTGCTAAATCCAAGCACTTTCACTTATACTTGAATTTAATAATGGAAAAATTACGTAAAATTTACATAAAACATTCAGCCTATTATACCTTAAATATACAGATATTTTACCCTTTTCAATAAACGCAGGGTACATGAGTAGCAACAACAACAATAACAACAAATAACAATAGCTTTAGTAGAGAGTGTGTTCGAGTGCATTTGTTGGCCCTGCTTGAGATTTGCCTGTCTTAGCGAGCGCCTTGTGCGCCTGGCGGATATTGCAACGGAAATTGATTGAAAGTTTGCGCAGTATCTACAAAAAAAAATATTTAATGGTAATGAGATTGTTCATGGCTTTTATGTTGATATGTCACAAGCTCATGTGAAAGCCGACTGTATGGTTACATCGTTTACCTGTACAAAATCTGCTTTCTAAAATGAAGTCGTAAGTTGTCGTATACATATAAAAACATATATGCTTTTACTACTAGAAGATACATTTATTGAAATTATTATATGCAATACTGTTACATCTAGTTATTATTTACAATCACGCTATGCCTCTCTAGTTTGTTGTGTAGGTATATAGTAAAGCTTTAGATCCATCTTTAGACTCTGAAAACAAAAACATATCAAACGAATTTCATATGTCTGACAGAAGTGTGATGAAATTTTATCACTCCAACCACCCAATACAATTCCATCAAAAATGATCAGTTAGGCACTCCCAAACACCCTCGCTTAAACATCAACACACACAGAGAACGAGAGTTAATTGAGCGTACATTTCAAATTTTTAATTTGGAATCAGTCGCTTGTAACAGGGCCAAGATACATCAAAGAAGGCACATAAATTACCGCAGCGCACACAGATAAATGTGGGGCCAATATACTCGTTCGTACTGCGAGTAGCAGCATCGGCAGCAACAGCACCAAGTGTCTACAAAGTGACATATGAGGCAAGTGCAACTGCCGCAACGTCTGCAACTACAACTTCAGAACGAGAGCTTGCCAGAAGCTCGTTATATATATTTGCTGCAATGATTTCTCTGCCAACTACGATTTCCTTTACTTCACATTCCCTCCTTCGTTCTTTCTATCTACCTTTCTGCCTCTCTCAACGTCTCTCTATTACAGTGTGTCAGTTTTAGATACATTTATTTTTTAATTTTGCCCTGGGAGACAAAGTAACGCATCAGAAAGGCATTCAAAACTAGAAAGAGAGTGACTGAAAGAAAGAGATGGTTACAGTTACAGTGACAGTAAAAGTAACAGTTACAGTTGATGGCATGAGAAGCAGCGCCATTTTCAGCATAAAAGTTGTCAAACATGACCATTTGGCATTGTCGTTAGCATTGCTGGTTTTCAAGCCACAAATCTATGTGCTGTCTGTGCCTTCTGTCTCTCTCTCTCTCTCTCTGCCTTTTCATTTCTTTAGATCTACGCCTCAGTGCACATACAAACGTTAGCCCCCTCCTCTCACACCCTCTGCATGTTTCTTTTACCAACAACCAAAAAAATAAAAAAAAAAATTAAAAAAAAAAAACCAGAAAGAGAAATTCGCAAAATGGAAGCAAGAAAATGTAAGAAATGTTGTAACTTGTCTTTCCATACATACATATACACATATATAACTCATACGCCATGTTTGTCACAAGGCAGCAGGGCGAAGGAGAGTGTGGGGTTGTCCTTCCTGTCGCTAGCTGTCCTCGCTGTGCGTCCATTTGAGTGCACAATTTGAAAAGGCTACTTGGCTCTGGCTGCCCTTGAGGCAAAATGCTGCCACCATTACAGGCGAAGATTCCGGGACTCAAGACATGATGTCAGCGGCAATGTTGCATTGTCAATTTGCCTCTGAGTATGGGTGTGTATCTGTGTGTGAGTATGGGTGTTTGAGTGCATTAAAATTGTTGCAAAATGGCGGTCTCAAACTGCACAAAAATTGCTGCAACGAATATATAGTATATATATTTTTGGATGCTTTCTGCCACTAATGGTATGCAAGGTTAAACTCAACTTACGGCATTTTTATTTGGAACTTCTGCTAAAATCATGTTAGTAAACAGAAGGTATTTCCTAGACTGTTAATAGTATAAATTTAGCGGCACATTAAATAAAAGACGTCTGTTGATTTCTTTGAAATATTTTCGAATTTATTTTTGAAGTTTTATTTAGGTTTTTCAGTTTTATTGTGTTTGTTGTATTCCTTGTAATTTCTTTTTGTTAGGGGGATAAAGGATCAATTTTGTATTGGTTTTCTTTATAGGGTTCATGTCGTTTTTATTTTATGTTTGCTTTCAAGTGCTTAAAATAACATACATTTATTTATTTATTTTTATCGTAAATAGTAATTTACTTTTATTTTGTATGCGCTGTTAATGTACATTTAATTTAATTAAGGTTAAATTAATTTATTTTTTATTATTTATCAATTAGCTAAACTAACTGCATTATGTGCAACCGGCATGCATTCACACGTAATACATACATTGACTGAAATGACTTATGCCATTTCCATTTCCATATCCATTTCCGTTTGCGTATCCGTTTATTATTTCATTTAAGAGACATCACTTTTAAAATACATTTATTTATTTATGCTATAAGTGTATGTGTGTGGGTGTGGGTGTGTATGTTTGTGTATTGTTGCAATATTTTTTATACCTTTTCTATTCCCCTAGCAGCATTGTCGGCATCGACAAACAGTTTTGCATATGACCAACATTTTTATTCCTTCATTTTTACAATTAAGCCTAAAGAGTTTAAACGTTTCTTTCTTTCTTTTTTGATATATGTATATCGTATAACATAAATTTATAGTTGCAACAATAATTTACAGAGTGCTCGCAATGAAGTTACATTTATAATAATGGATATATGTATGGATATATATAAATATAATTCTATGAAAAAATACGAGTTAAAAATGCAATTTACACTTTATTTATTTACTTACATAATTTTTGTTTTGGTATTTTTTCCATTATTGTGAAGGAGGTTTTTTAACGAAGTTTTATGCCTAACGAAATGTTGTAACTTTGTTAGTCTTTTGAGATTTTTTGTTGATAACTTTGAACGCACAACTAATTTACATAGATTTATGACACATATTGATATTAAATCATAGATTTGAATCAATTATTCACTTCGCTGCTAAATTATATGTACACATTACGAGCTATGCTAATCACTTATGCTAATCTAATTTGCAGCTAATTTGTATCTCTGTGTGTGTCTGTGTGAATTTTAATTAGTTTTAATTTTTTGTATATATTTTGAATATAATTGCCAAAGTAGTTTTTTCGTTAGTTTTTTTTTTTTGCATTTTGTTTTGTTTTGTGTGTGAGCTTTGAATTACAAACTATGATTAATACATATTGAGCTTAGTGACTATAAATTGTTGTGGTTTTACTGCTTAGCATACACTCTATAGTAATTGATGTAACATTTACAGACATATACATATACATATTAAAATATGGAAAATTGCTAATATATTGTAATAATATATGTAATATATGTATATCCATTCATTTACTTATTGACTATTCATTAATGAATCTTGAAAATATACATACATACATATACATTGATGCATATGTTTGTGTATTTGTAGCATAGTTTTCTATTATTTGTGTCCTCTGTAAGTGTGTGAGTACTTATTGTAAGGAAGGAACGCATTTGCATCAATTGGAATTCTCCTTTCTTGTCTGCTTAGTGAAATTAATCTCTAATACATTTATTGCATTGCCATAAATTCAAATTGGAGTTTGCTTAGTACAGTATATGGTTTATATTTGAAAAT
The DNA here is from genome assembly GCA_037040025.1 of Sphaerogastrella javana. Taxonomy (NCBI): domain Eukaryota; kingdom Metazoa; phylum Arthropoda; class Insecta; order Diptera; family Drosophilidae; genus Sphaerogastrella; species Sphaerogastrella javana. The sequence continues at coordinate 83,158 of JBANCZ010000027.1, read as the reverse complement.
TATATACGGAATTTATGCTATTTTCGTTTAGCTCTGCTTTGCTTTGCTTTCATCGGAATGAGTATAAAACATGAATTTTGATTTAAAATAAATGCATTTACATAGAGTTGTTAAATGCATGGCTCTTCTTGTAAATTTTTTTATCTATTATAATTGAATTCTTGGAGACGATTGCAAAAGGTTTTAAATAGAGTTGTCTTTCAATACATTCATTTTTCGTTTTAGTTTTGAGTAGATTTTTACACTTGAATTGCGAGTTTAAATTTTTTTTTGTTTTCATTCTATGTTTTTTGGCAAATGCTTAATGCTTAGCCTAGACACAAACCTCAAGGAGCTCTGACAACTTACAGGACTACAATAGTACAACTTGATTACCTTAGACACAGCTCTCCTGCTGTGAATACATGAGCGGTGTTCGTACTGTCACAATCTCGCGTGAATACGACTTACCCACTCCGGAGAGTCCAGAGAGTGAGCTGCTTGGACTGGCTATGGCTGCCGTTGAGGCCAGGCCACTGCTGTTGCTCGAGACGAGCATTTGGCCGTGTGCCAGTTGTTGCTGTTGCTGCTGCTGCTGTTGCTGTTGCTGATGCTGCTGGTAGGATGGCGGCATGGGCATATTTCCAGCTGGATGATGCTGCAACTGTTGATGCATCATTTGCATCATGGATGCGGAATTGTGCGGCTGCTGCAGCTGTTGCTGCTGATGATTGTGCGGCAGTGTGTGATAGCCGCCCGGATGCGAGGGTAACGTATACATTTGCACCGTGCCTGGCGACACCGTCGATGGTGTACCCTGTGATCCTGGCGATGAGATGCACGTCCCAAAGGCCACACCACCGCTGCTACCAGCAACACCACCACCACCACCACCACCAATGATAGCAGTGTCCACTTGCATGGCTCCGGCACGTGTCTTATATGCATCTATTTGAGCGTATATCGTGGGCTCCTCGAAATAATCATATGTGGGTGGCGGAGCATGCTGATGCGGATGTTGAAGTCCACCCGCATTTGGCTTGTGGCGTTGCAACGTTGCCGTTGCTGGTATGTTGGGCAACAGCTTGCGCATGCTGGAGCCATGTGGCAAGGTGCCACCCATCACTTGCTCCTGCTGCTGCTGCTGCTGTTGCTGTGACAGTTGCTGTTGTTGCTGCTGTTGTTGCTGCTGTTGTTGTTGCTGTTGCTGCTGCTGTTGAGTTGTGCCCGGGCCTGGCTGAACAGCCTTGGAGCTGCTGCATGGAGCACTGTTTAATGCCAACTCTGCATAGTGCAATTCATCGTCCTGTTGAAGAGCAGAGAAAATTAAATTTAATTTTCGTTTCGTTGCTTTTTCAAAAAAAGTAAAATAAAATAAAATAATTGTAAAATATTTGTAGCCATTAAGTTGAAGATAAATTTTATATTCGTGCTGAAAGTTCGGCGCAGGCTTGACTGTAAGTTAAACTTTGTCTATAACTTTTTTGGGCTGACAGTTTTGGCCATGTTCAGTCAAGGTATGAAATCAAAGTACCACCATCTATACAGCACTACAAGATACCCTACACTCAATTCAATCGCTGGTTGATGAGATTCATATAAGAGCATATAAATATATAACTTTGTTAGTAGGCGCAATCGATAAATCAAATTACACCACTACTTTCACTTCATTTTTGACAGTTACAGGGTATAAGCTATATATATTACTTACCTTGCTGCTCTGGTAAGCACCGCTTTCCGCTGAACTGACGGCGCCAGCGCCGATGCCAGCTGTAGATCCAGGTTTGCAACTGATTTCCGCCTCGCTGGTTGTTGAAAGATGTCCCGATGGCGTTTGTGTTGCTGATTTTTGTTTATATTCTCCATCAACTAAATTGGCAAGAGAGTGAGCCAGCGGGAAATAGAAAAAGAGAGGCAAAATCTTTGGCTTAGTCAAAAGTTTCTGTTTCTGTTGCTGTTAAGTAGCAGGGCAAAAGTTTGTTCGCCTGGCCAAATGCCACACCCATAAAGGCCATCAGCCACCCGTTGCTGGTTGCCTGCACAAATCTGTTGATGGTTTTCAAGGCGCAACGTTCAATTTTCTATTGGGCCCTGACCCTGGCTATTCCCATAAAATTGCTTTACGTTAAGAAAATTGATTAAATTATTGGCCTGTTACTGCTACTGCTGCTGCTGTTGCTGATTTCTTGATTGCCATTAATCAAGCCGAACGTGCAGTGGCTAAAATCAGAGCGCAATTTAAGTCGGATGCTCTTTAAGCTGCAGTAGCAGCAGAATGTGCAAACACAATGAATGACAGCCTTAGAGCGAGTGAACGAGAGACAGTGAATGAAAGAGAGAGTAAGGGATAAGGAGGAGCATTGTAAGGCACTCGACTGCAGACATATGAGCAAACAAACACGGTAAAAGGCAGCAATTAGCTGTCATTTAAATATTTCAACACTGGCACAAAAATCCAAGCAAACACACCCCAACACACTTTAGTCCCTCTCTCTCTCTCTCTTTATGTCTGTATCTATCTCTCTCACTCTCTATGTTTGTAGTCTTAAGGCACATAAATAACATACACACATGTATGCAGGTCCCCAGGCACACACACAGAGATACGCACACACACAAACTGAGTGGCTTGTCTGGTGCATTCGTCTTGTAGCTGGAAGAGTTATAGGATCTGAGAGCAGCACTTACCCTCATTGTATGGCACCACATCAGGATTCTTCTCATCATACATCTCCTCAGAGTGGCTCAACGGCAATGAGATCTTATCCTTAATTTGCAAATTGCCCGGACGTGAGAATTTCGCATTCGAATGCTGGAATTTCTGCTGCTGTTGATGCTTATGCGAGCGCAGCTTCAATGCCGCAATCGTCCCAATGCCAATGCATACCAATGCCACCAGAATGCCAACAAAGATGCCAATGGATAAGATGGGCGTCAATTCAAAGCTGTTGTTCCCCTGGGCGCTGCCCTTGTACGAGGTTAATGCAACTGTAAAAGATAAATAAAACCATATACACACACTCAGTTAAAAGGAAATGAGATGGAAAATTACTATGTACTGTGCTATAGAAAGAGAGAAAATCATTTTTAATTTCAAGTTATTTTAATGCCCAATTAGACAAAACGTCTTCACTGGCAGTGGCCCAAAACAGTTGGCCATTAATAAGCGGCTGAAATGCTAATTATGAATACACTGCCTGCATTTTGGGCTGTAAATAATTAGGAACTGACTAGTCGCAAATAAAATTGAGGCAGAGGTTTTCATTTGATCTAAGCTAATAAATTTATTGTAATTGTTAAATAGTGAAACACATTTTTTTTCATGTTTTAATTCGGTAACTATATTCTTAGGGTATCTGATCGTCATTGTAGAAAGTCGTTTTTTTTTTGCCATATTTCCTCATTTTCTTTTGCACTTTTGTTGTGTTTGTGACTTTTTGAAAAATTAAAACGACAGCTCAAGTTGTTTACCCAAAAACTGTGTCTGAGTCTGCCAGGCAACCCTCAGCCGGCCTGGCCTCTGGTTCCACAGCTACCCCTAGTCACACGGAAGATGAAACTCTTCTAAACTTTGCTTTACGGCATTTTGCTTCAGCTAATTAGTATTACAATTTGCTTTTGCGCGGCATTTTTATGCTGCCCGGAAAAACCTTCCAAAGACAATTCATTAATGTTAATCATTTTATATAATTTTTTATTTTTGCCTGGCGCCTGAATAAATTTTTTTTCTTTATTTGGTTCTAATTTTTTTTTTTTTTTTTTTTTTGTAGCAGCAAATGCAAGGGAAAACTTTGAGGAATTTACAATTCATTGGGCAGTTTAGCGTAATTAAATTGTGAGTCTACATCATAATAAGAATTCAAAGAGCGAAGCAGAAAATTCTTTTGACAGACATTTAATACTAAAAACTGATTTTCATGACCATGCAAATATATGCTATATTCTTTGGCTGTGACTCTGTATGTTGATAGACATTTAAAAGCAACAAAAATCATTAACATAAAATATTCATAAATGCCAAACACAGGCACATAAAAAGCATAAAAATGCATTAAGCATTCATAAATCAAGTGTATGTATAGAAATTTATACGTATCTTATATATATGTATATTGTTTTAAATACCTTAACTGTAAAATAGGATATATTTAAAAAAGACCACAAAATTTTGGTATTTTACACTTTAGGTATTTAAAACAAAATAGCATATCAAATAAAATTATGTGTTTAATAATGACATTTTTGCTTTAGATTAAAAATATTTACCAGTTTGTTTTTCGGCCGCCTTCAGAGTATAACCATCAACTGCCACTGATTCGCTACGCCCACGTCCATTGACTGCGAATATGTAAATCCTGAAGAGTCGACCTGCATCTAGGCCAGTTACACTAAACATGGCGAACTTGGCGCTAATATTTGCCTGTAGAATGCCGCTGTTCTGATCATAAATTTCCATATGGAACCTCTGCCGCATGCCCCCATCAAAACCTGTGTAAGAAATCAATTAATATAAAATACAATATGATCTTGAAAATGTACATTTAAAAACACCACTAAATTTGTAATAGTTTTGTTTCTATAAAATTAAGATTGTTTTCACAAGCACTAGTTAAATGATTAAAGCTTGACTTTTAGAAATATCCATTTGTTACTGCTAAAGTCCAACCCCAATCCTCCCCCCCCCAATAAAAGGGGAAATTTCTAAGAGAGGCTAGTAGACAACAAACGAGCTTAACAAAAATATTTTAAGTAATCTAAAGCTACATTTTAAATGCCATTTAATAACACCACAAAAGAACTGACCCGCCCACTTGAAGACCCTATTCCCCTAACCTCTAGCTCGTTATTCCTCTTAAATTGAAAATTGTAGCACCCTTTTGCCGAAAAATAAAGCGGGTAAATTTGTTGTTGCTACATTCTGTTGTGTTGGTCTTCTCTTCAAATGGTACTTCATTCTAGACACAAAAGTCGGCTTAAAACACTTGCGAAAAATGTTAAAATATTTTGTTATAAAGGCAAGGTTGCCTGAAAAGGTCGCTCTCCTTCCCTTCTTCTTTAGGGTTTACACTCTCACTCTCTAGTCTCTTCAGCTATAACTACCACTACTTGAGTCTGAGCAGGGATACGCTCTCTCACTCCCATTGGATAAATTGTTGTGTAAAATGTTTTATATGTTGCGATGAATTTTGCTGGCATTGTTGTACTTATTTTGGCCACTTTCTATCTCTCTCGCCCTCTCTCTCTCCCCCTCATTATCTCTCTCTGCCGGTGCTACTGCTTTTTGCTTTGCCTGGACGGACAGTAGCAGCACACAAAAGCAGCCATGGAAATAAAGTCAAAAGAATGTGCCTGCGCCTTCGTCTTTGCCTTTGCCTTTGCCTACGCTTTCTGTTCAAAGGTCTTTTAAGTGAGCGTGTGTGTGTGTGGCATCATTGTTTGTGGCGACTAGGGGATGGCATGAAACTGGCCAAAGCATTTTGTGCGCACTTTAAAACGTTTAGCTAATGAAATTTGCCTCAACATCGACCAGGCCAAATGCTAGCAACAGCAACAACAGCAACTTCATTGTAATGGGTTAATTTTATTTACTTGGTTCAGGCTACAATGGAAATTGCGCAAGTGGAGTAAAAATAATAAAGCAACGGCAACAGCAACATCAACATCAACGGCAACAACAATAGCAGAGCCAAGGCTAAGGCAAGCAAAATGTTATAAACTGAAATTTTATTATATTAAACCGACGCTTGATGAGTTTGGTTAGTTGCCTGCGTTGCTGACTGTTTTGTTTCGCAAAAAAAAAGAGAAAAACTGAAAGATATCCATGAAAAAGAGAAGAGAGTGAGAGAGATTGAACTGAAAACATTGGCCAATAGCAGGGTTCAAGCCAGAGGGGCTCACAGCTTGCCCTTAAGTTGTCTGCAGCAGCACCAACAGCAGCCAGCAGAAGTTTCATTGAATTGAATTCAAGGCAAGTACTCGCTTTCGTCCTTGCCAAGCTGAGTTTACTCTCTGTTGCGGCAACTTGGCCAACTTGCGTGCTGGCTTATTAAAGTCGAAACGTGCACCGACCGCAGCTTAAGTTGAGTTATTATAAAAAAGAAACACCAAGTTAACGTACTACTTCTCCTTCCTTGCCATAGAGTTTCCTTTTTTCATTTTTTCATTCACTTTTTTCCCCTCTTCTGCTTTGGGGTGACTACCATCATTTGCTTTAATGTAAAGTGCAATATAAAAAGTATCGCTTCTGCTTTTACTGTTGCTGTTGCTGTCGCTGTTGCTGTTTCTTACCAACTTGCGTTAAAGTTTTAATGATGCTGATGACTATGATAATAATGTGCAGCCACTAAATTAGCAGCCAAGGAGGGAACCAAATGTGCATAGAATATAGCAAAGCAGCTTAAAGCTTTAGCAGTTACATGGGACGTATGCGTAATATGAGCTTGGGACCTTAAGCAGTTGAAAAGTATCAAGTTGATATATGTTGTCATCATATTTTAATTATACAAAATGTTTGAAGTACCCCTTCTCCAATTCAATCATCGTTACAATCTTAATAGAATATATTAAGCAAATCAGCTTAGATTTTAGAGAATTATTTATTCAATAGCCAATTTATCAATGAGTGTACTTATCATTGTATTGAGCAAATTAAACAGCTTTCGTTTGAAAGGAATCAGCAATAGCAGGAGCAAGTGTCCTGGTAAAGATATATCCTAAGGAGTTGCAGGGTCCAAGAATTTCTAACAAATGTCTGGGGAAGGTTGCGAGTAATGTACCATTAAGTATGCAGTTATTATGTGCTTTTTGTTGCACTTTCAGCAGCCGCCTCGTTATGCATTTGCTGTTTGTTGACTGTTCGTGGTGCTTTTTCTCTTATTGCACAAACTGCAGTTGTTATGGCATTCGCCTTTGCTTTGCACTCGAGAGCGTTTCGAGGGCTGCATAAATGCATCATAAACTCAACTGTTCTACAGTACAGTTGCAATTTGCTAGGACATTTTCAGCATAGCGTCTACATCTCTTGCAACGTTTTCATTCTTTTTCTCAGAATATGTATACATATATATGTGTATATTTATGAAGCCTGCTCTTGCTTTCTCTCTGTAGTGTAGCTCTGTCGTCTAATATGGTAACGCTGTGGAACTCAACTTTGAACTCTGTCGAATGCTAAGAACAATTTGTGCTGCTTATTTTGCGCTTTGCTAGCATTTTGTGCATTCTGCATTTCCGTAGCGCGTACAAAATATGCGAATTGAATTTGTATTTAAAGTTTTCACTTTTTCACATTTTGCAGTTTCTGTTGCTTCTGCTTTTGCATTTACTTGTGCTTCTGCTTCTACTTGTTTCTCTACTAACAGCTACAACTTCAACTTCTGCTTTCTACTCCTACTGACAGAAACTTGTATAACAACCCAAAAACATTTTGAATGTACAAATTTGTGCTAAGCTGTAGCTATTGCTACACTGGCTGTCACGGCAGCCACTTTATCACTTTATGTTCATTCTTTATTTATTTATTTGTACACATATATAACTTCTCTTTCATTTTTTGTTTTGTTTTCGTTGGTTTGAGAAATTTGAGTTAAAAGTCGGTGTTCAAAATTTAGCATCAATTTATCATTTTCTTTGGTCTAATTGTTCAACTATCTCTGCTTCTGTATCTTTAAATTCTTCTGTATAGTGAGTATGTAGTCATATTGTATATGTATATTGCATTTGTATCTATATCTGGCTGGTTGTTGGTTGTGGTTGGTTGGCTGCTCCATCTCACAGCATGTTGCCTTTTCTAGTTTTATGCTTTCATTGCATTTTTATTATTCGGCTGTATCTCGAAGGAAGTTCGCATAGCCGAGCTGCTGCCAAAGTGCACTTAAGTTTCTCATGTATTTTAAATGAGTGTGAAAAGCGCTGCAGGAAACACACCAGCGCCACACACACACACACACTCATTGAAACACAGACATGCATATAACATACTCATGGATAGAACACATGTAGCATGATTTCCACTTTACACATTTCAGTTGCCCCTCCCTTCGACAACCTATTTACTGGCCATTTAACTAGCCATGCAGCACATTGCTTGAGTTGTGGCTAACGTACTTTCCTACATACTTTTCTTTACTTCAGCTCATGCATTCCCATTTTTTTTTCATTGGGATGATATTGATTGGCTCATCAACAATTATAAAAAAAAAAAAAAATACATAAAAAAGAAAGGAAAAACTCTTCTAATAGGATAGTTTAGTGAGGCTCCTTTCACTCACCTTCCAGGCAGTAAACCTCTAATGAGTCCGACGTCTGATTGACCACCGTGCAATTGGTTGGTGCTTCCGGCTTGCCAGCGGCTATTAAATGGAACACGCAGGGCTCCTTCTGTTGACCCACATTGTTATCCGCCCAACACATGATGGTGCCAAAGTCCATTTCCTGCAAGTATGTGAATATAAATATATAAACATATGTCTGTATGTGCATTTGTATTTGAAGCGAAAAAGTTGTGTAATATGATGTGTAAAAGACAGAAATTAAATTTTGCTGCCCTCTATATCCATCTTCATTAATTGTTTTAATTAATTAACAAGTTATATTTGCGAAATGGGAACAGCTGTCGTTTAAACCCGTTAATTGTGCTCATATTGTAAGTAATTCAGCCGAATTATACTATAGAATATAACAACGGTAAATTGAACCTTATTCATTTAATAAATACATATTAATATGTGTATATATGCAAAGAGAACATACAAAACAAAGCCGTGGCCGCTGCGGCGTATACGTAATATGCTTGTCAGCTCTGGGCTGATTGATCGCAGCTGTCAATAAGTCTTTCATTAATATAATTTTCTGTCAATAAACACCCACACACTCGCAGAAACATATATACATACATGTGACAGAGTACATTGCATATTGGGTCAGAAGTTGCTCCGAAACAGGCAGTAAAAACAAACGAAGCATTCTGTGAATGATTTGGCTTTGCTTTTACGTCTGCTTTGCTTTTGCTCCACCTTCAACTTCGTTTGAGTCTATGAAGATTGCAAACAGGCCAAAAGAAAACTATGTTAACATGGCTTTAATGTATGCCATGTGTCTTGCTTGTATAACCTGATAAGTGGCCACGCCTGCGGGGCCCCTTTGTTGATACTTATTGAAGTGTGTGTGCTTGTGTGTGTGTGTATGCTGATTGTTTGCTTGAATTTCTGTTTGTGTTGTGTCAAATGTTGTGCTAATGAAATCCTTCAACTATATTACGGTCAAATGAGCAACAACAACATCGCAAGACGATTGATTTGTTTGCACACATACATACGTAACAAAAACACACGCATATCCACACTCACACACACGCACACATACTTCGAAAACAGTAGAGTTGTTATTCGAGTTCCTTTTCAACTTCTTCTTCTTCTTTGAATGTTTACCTTTCGGAATTGTTAGCTGGAAAAATAAGCTCACTTAATCAGCGCTAGGCGTCTTCAACTCATTAAAAATTAAAATCACTTTCCTCAACTCACTCCAATCTTTTTTCCTCTTTCGCTATCTTGTGCTTTTCCCATCTATCTCTATGCACTGTGACGTGCTTCAAAATGTCAACGCAAATGGGAGCGTATTTATCAGTCAGAGCGCGCACTTATTTTAGCCACTGTAAGTTGTCGGCCCCCAAAAGCCAACCACAACTCAAGACAAGTGAAAATCGAGCGTACTTGTCATTTTAATTAGGGCAGAAAAACGCGAGGAAATGGACAAAAGTAAAAAAAAGCAACTCTTCAAAAGATGGCGTAATTACAATGCAAAAAAAATTAAAAGAAAAACTTGGCTCTGAAATTAAATGGCTGGTTTATTGAAATAATTAATAATTTCAAATCATAACATTGTTAATTTAATTGAATTTGTAAAGGCGACCTCAGCTTATCTTCAGCGAGAAATAAGACAACTCTAGCTGAGCAAATAACATATACCTGGCAACATTTTCAAGAGATTTGCTTTCTTCCAATCGGTAAGAAATTCACTGGAGTGCTTTTTACTTCAACTTCAATTTTTCAAGTTGTGTGTTTCCGCATTTGAAGGGCGTCCCACTTGAACTGAACTGCGTTCTAGCATATGTTGCAATCTCTAAACAAGGTCAAAGTGTTGCTCTGATTTAAGTGGCAATTTAGTAAGCATATTAAATGATTATGGTCGAGTATTTAGCAGTAACCGATTCATGCGAGCACTCACCCCAAATGCCTGCTGTCAATCAAATATAGCTTAACGAAATTGGTTAAATTTTTAGCATAGTAAAGTAATCTGAGCATTTCATACCAACATGTTGAATGCTGATTATGTTGTGTTGTAGTTCGTCACGTTAAAACCAAGTTATTTAATGCATAGAGTTGGGTAAATAATGGTGTCATGTGCAGGTAAAAGTAAAGTATTTATGCAAATTCATGACATATTTATGAAAATGAAAATATGCAAACATATATCATATCATATTCGAGAATGTACGTACATATGCATAGGTATATATTATTTTATTTAGGAAAGCGTTGTCACAAAGGCGGCAACTTGGCAGCTGCCAACACTGTGCTTCAACACCTACGAACCGAAAGGATTCTTTTGTGTGTATTTGTATATGTGGTGTTTCTGTCTGTGTGTGTGACATGTTACCGCAAGCAAGTGTCACACATAGAAGTGAATACACACACACACACACACACACACTAGTTTAAATACGCACATTTAGTGCATTTTAAGTAATAATAAATTTGCAAAATGTCTGAGTGAAAATAATGCATACTAAAAAGCATAGCATACTTTTCAGGGCTCCCAATTTGCTTCAGTGCAACTGCAACTGTCAGCCAAGATGCTTAATAAATTTTACAGCTTTCACCCAGAGCCGAAAGCAATTCATGTAACATTTTCGCCTGTCTCTATGGAGCAGGTTCTGCCCCATATCCTTAAGTCTCGCTCCCGTTCTTCCTGTCTCTCACATACACATACACCTCCCTCTCTCACTCTATGTCTGTGCTTCGATCTGACGCTCTGTCTGTGTACGTAAAATTTATGCCCAAATATTTATTATCATTATTTTCAGTATGTTTATATTATTTTAATGTTGCCGCAACTAAGCGTAAATATTATTGCAGTTGCCGAGCAGCTCTGCCAGAACACACACACACACACGTACACACACACACGTACACACACACAATGAAAACAAATATTCGCACACACACAGACACAAATGTACATGCATAGCTGCACTGGATGCTGCTTAAAGACTGACTGTGATTTTTATTTTTATTTTTTTTTTATGTGACTTGCATTCTTGTCTAGTGCTGACAGCTCGAAACATAAATGATATTATTTATGTATTTTAATTAAAATTTTTACATTTCACTGACATTTTAATGAGTTTTTCTCGGACAGAAATGCAAACTTTGCCAGAATACATGTGTGTGAGTCTGTGTGGGTGTGTGTTTGTGCGGAAAATATCTAGGAAAAGCAAAGAAACTCTCAAGCCATAAATGCTCACACATGCAAAAGAGATGCGCAACAGTGAGACAGATATAGCATACTTAGTATATCATATATAGACAGAACAAGGGACAAAGAAAGAGAGAAAGAGAGAGATAGAGAGAGGGGGGGGGATTTGTTGAGCTGAAAATGCCAAAGCATGTAGGAAAAATTAATGAGCTGTTGACTGCCTTTGAGCAAATCACACTCATATACAGAGACACCACACAGGGTAAAAAAAGAAAAAGAAAATTGAAAGAAAAATCAGCCCAAAGGACGACAATGACAGCGAAATGTCGCTTGAGCTGCGGCTACGGAAACCGGAAACAGCATATATGACAACAAAACGGAAGGGATTTTTCATATTCAATTGAGCTAAATGATTTATGCGAGTGTGGGCCGTACCAGAACTATATCTATGTGTATTCGAATGTATCTGTGTCTCTGTCCATGTCTGTGTCTATAAATAAGTGTGGGTGCAATCAGTGCTTTGTCGGGCGACTCCGTTTGTGAACGGAACTCATTTGAATGCCGTTTGACTAGCGAAATTTTTCTTTTGACAACTGAAATGTGAACTAAATTTAGAAAACCCAAAAATGTAGGGATAGACTGTCGGTAAACCTTCTGCTACAATCTCTTGAAAGCTCTAAAAAATCATTATGTAGTTGTTGCAAGCAAACAACAATCTGGGTCAGAAAACCAACTGACCAACCAGTGAAACTAAACTACATAAAGACCCAGATAGACTGGTTGGTCAGTATATTACTAAAATTAAAGCGGAATTATTATATTTTCCCTATTAAATGTTTCATGTTATTGTTTACATATTATAATAGACACTTTGACAAAAGAGAAGCATGAAATTATTCAAAAATGTAAGCCATTTTTTGTGGTGTACGTAAAGAGACTATAAATTTTGGATTTAAAGTACCTGCAGCATGTTTTATCAATTCACTATTTAAAAATGTGTGCATATTTAAAAAGAGCAACATTACTTGAATATTTTTGCATATTTATTGTTCAATACCAGGGCCATTCATATACATTTTATTTGTTGAAAACATGAAACCGATTTTGAATCTGATTGAAATTTATACAGATTTTTTTACTGACCAATAAAAAAATTGAGTTGAGTTCAATTGGCAGCAATGAAATCAATTGTCTAACCAGAATTGCAGCAGCAATGCAGCTTTGTTTTGCCATAGACCATAAAAGTTAACAACGAAGTAGTCGTAGTGGCAGTAGTTGCTGCCCCAGTTGCAACTGAGACAACTGTAAATCCATTGAACATGCCTTTGTGGCAGGGCGCAAACACACACACACACACATACATACACACATGTACACGTGTACTGTTCATGTGATTTGAAATTTTTGGCAGAGTGCTTGGATATGGAGAATATGGCAGAATATCAGCTCATTGATGGCCAATTTGGATGGTCAATTGGCTGGGTGGAAGTCAATTGGAATCGGAGTGCGCAATCGCAATCGTAATCGAAATGGGCCAATATCGATGACGATAACGTTTGGCAATTTGCACGGAAATGTTTGCCAATTGCCGGCCAAAAGGCAAAAAGAGAGCTAAAAGCTATTTAGAAATACAAGTCGTATGGGATTCGTGCTGCAAACTGACAGAAATAGTATGTACACTTTATCCATACATACATAGATACATACATAGATGCATACTAAACTGTAAGTTGTAATGCTGATTGCTATTTAAAGACTATAGCAATTGCTTTAATATTATTGACTAACTAGCTTTGCGGCATTGCTTGCTTTTGCTTCTAATTAAAAAGCATCACAAATAGAATTTTTAATTAAAAACTGGTCGTTTGGGAAGCCGAGCTGAGCAGAGCTGAGCGACCAGAGTTTTAGATGTCATTTGGTTGTGTGTCTGACAATGTTGTTTTTACATTTTGTTTTTGGTAAACGTGCCACGCACACGACTAACACTAAAACAACAAAACCGACAGCACCAGCAATAGCAAGAACAGCAGCAACAGCAACAGCAACAAAAACAATAAAACCTACTGCCTATTAATTAAAATTTTTGCCATTTAATTGAGAGCTGGCGGCAGAGCTTTGCTATTTTCCTGCTTGCCTATTTTCCTGTTTTCCGTCATGCCTTCAGTCCGCCTGCCAATTTTGGTCAAATGTCAAATGTGTCAATAACAATTTCACTTGAAAAACATGAAATGGAACATGTATGTAATGCCAGCCCAAATATTCCCAAAAATATGCCACCCAGCATGCATAATATATATAGAAGCAACGCCCATATTCACTCACACTCACACTCACATTCGTACGCAACTCACACTCACACTCATGCGCACATATGACAGTTGGTGTTTTTGTCAAATATTCTCATGTTTAGCATTTAACCGCGTGTAGTTTGTAATTTTCCATAATTCAAAGTGAGCACCGGACAGGGCAATGGGTCAAACATTGGAGACACACACGCTGTGATATCAATTAGGTCACGCAAATATCAATATGCGATGTGGCGTGGCATCTAAAAGTATCGATATCGATGATTGCGATAATGATTACTTACCTTAACGGGCGTATAGGTTAACGTAGAGCCCTGGGCCGAGTGCGGCCTGAAGCCGCTCTGTGGCATATCGAATGTTTCGGCCGTGTTGTTGAAGGACCACTTGAAATTCTCGGGCGGTGGAAAGGCATCCACTTCACAAACGATTTCGGCCGCCTCGCTGCGTGCAACGCCGTAGATTTTCTTTTGATCCGGTCGGCAAATTGGTTTATCTGCAAGTGCAATAGAGGTATTGGAAAGAGTTAGAAAACTTTCGATATTTCGAGTGCATTTTGTTGTTAGGTTGCTGCTGCTGCAAATCAATAATCGCATTGCTTGGACCAAACTTAATGCAATAAAGCCTCAGATACAGTGGAAACTCTCCCGGATTGAGTACATCTACAGAGTTCTAAAGAGGCAGCACTGGCTCAATGTATTTTTTTTTGTTTTTTTTTTTTGTTTTTTTGCATGCAACGCCTGCCAAACCGCACTCAAATCCTAAGTAGAAAAGTTTGCACAGATACAGAAGCAAAAAAACAGAGAGAGACAGAGAAAGAAATTGCCAGAAAGGGCTGCATGAAATAGCACAGTCTCTTTTGGTCTGTACACATGCAGGCAGCATCCTTCCTTGTTACTCATTCAAGCAACTAACTAAACAGACTCCCAAAACAGCAAAGCAACGAAGCAACAGCAACAATAACAATAGCACCAGCAACGAAAAACACTGACCAAACGTTAAGTGAGAGAAAAACTTGGTAACAGAACCTATGCAACTTTTTTGAAAACGCGATGATAGAGATAGAGAGAAAGAGAGACCACAGAGAGAGAGAGAGAGAAAGGAAGAGTAAAGAGAACTGCTACAAAAATTCAATTTCTTTTAATCCTAGACTAGGCAAATCACCATTTGCATCTATAGCTGCAACTGCAACTGTAACTGGAAATAGTGGAAGTGCACAATTTATTGTGCTATATATTTTGACAACTTTCCGATACGTCCGAAAGCAAGCTGTAAACAAATTTCCCATGGAGGAACACTGTAAATGGGCACACTGGCCAGAGGAATTGCTTTACAGATTCCGATTTTTGCTGTGTGGCAAATACAACCGCAGTTCCAATAACAAAGAATGTTGTGTCACCACCCACAACAACAATGAAACGACTGTTGAGATGTTGAAAGAGCCAACACATCATACAATGGCCATTGGACAGCCAGCGGAAGTTTAACTTAAAAGAAGACCAGAAGGGCAAAATGAGAAGAAAAAAAAAAATAACGAACACAGAAGCTGTGAAATCTGGTTATTCTGCTTAAACGTACTAGGTGTACGGAAATGGCATAGGAAATAAAAGAATACGGCATCAACAGAAATCAACAAAAACAATATCCTCAACCACAAATTGAACATAGGGTATAAAAATGAGTTGTTCAAATGCATATCTCATTATGCTATATTGTTTCCAGAGATGAAGGTTTAAACCTTTTTTTTATTGTTAAATTCTAACGACAAAATATACATTACTTTGAAAAATGTCAAGCTCATTTATGAAAATTAAAATATTCAACATGAGGGAGGACGTATTTCCAAGGCAGTATATTTTTTTTAGTGTTCTATAGTATTGTTGCAAATCGATTTTGATAACTAAAGTTGACAATCGGTATAATAATCGATTTCAATAACTGATAAAGATAACCGGTAATTAGCAAAAAAATTAAGCAGAGAAACAGATCAAAAATAAGTGCTGTAATTAGACAAATAATTTAAAAAGAAAACTTCTTCAGAAAAAGTCCAAAAAAAGTACTTTTTAAAGCCATTTGAAAACCTTTTGTTCATTTGTGAGGTAAAAGGCTTCCTAGCTGAAAGGCCGATTGATAAAAGGAAAAGGAAATGCGCTCATTCAATAAGAAAATAAGCAATGTCGCTAACAAAAAGCAGGAAACCATCAAAGCAGTCCTTTTCTTTGTTAAGCTTCACCATATGCCTGGCCAGTCACCAGCCCATTTCGACTCCTCTCTGCTCTCTTATTGTGTAGGCCCACTGCAAGAATTTCCTATTTGGTAACCACAGCAGTGCACGCTGTTTCACACTGGGCGACGATGCCTGATGCCTGAAACGAAACCGTACTAGTTGCAGTGTACTGAAGCCACAAATACAAAGAACGCTCACACAAAAGCCAGTCGACCTGAACACATACACATACTGACTGGGAGCGTAAGTGTAGGCGTATATACACAATAAAACTGCAAGGAGCCAAGGCAGAAGCAGAAGCTTGCCAATGCACAATGCACCACTTAGTGGCGCTCTCTAACCTTCTCAGCCACTCAATAATGCTGGCTTATTGTGTGTCAAAGGTTCTCAGCGAAGAGCTGCAGCAGCGGCTGGCATCGCTTCGATGCGATTTAGAAGCAGAGTTGGCATTTAAGAGTGCTGCAACTGTTTGTTAATAGCACACACCAATCTTTTTTGGCCATGTGCTAAAAGAATGATGGCTTACCCTTAGCTCACACTTAAACCATTCAGGCAGTATTTTTTATGATCCAAGGCACAATAACAATGCCATGCAAATCAACATTCACACACACACATACAGACTCTGAAACATACTCATCCATGTGCAGCTTAAAATGTTGCGCATACGCACCCTTGCACAGAGCTATAACTTTTCTTTTGTTTATGTGCTAAAACTCAACACGTGCCCTATAAAACTTGACATGTGGAATCGTTGTCGGAAAACAACATTTTATATACTCGCAATCAATTCAATGAACCTACCACTCACTCTACATAAATGAATGTAGCACACAGTTCCATGTAAATAATTTAAAGTCTACCAAACCTTAAGTGAACAAAAAGCCCATCTTATATGTATGTTGTCTGTATACTTACACATTACTTTCAGCTCGACAATGTTCGAGTCACCATCTCCCTCCACATTGGATGCAGTGCACGTATAGTTTCCGGCCTGATGTCGCGTGACGCCCTGTAGCGCCAGATCTCCGCTACTCACAATAACACCGGCTCGCTGATTGTGCTGTATGATTTGATGCTGCAAAGGTGACATAAAAGAAAAACTCAACATCATTATTATCCCAAATAATTAGAGTTTATCCATTTAGTCTTTGTTTTACTTATTAGGTTTGTTGTTTTACTGAAACTTAATTGTCATACACACTCATTTGGCAGCACTCAAAAAAAGGAATATATTTCACAATGTGAAATGTTAAATGAAAAAATCTACCAATTTGTGAGCTTAAATTAAATAGGAATCAACTTGAAGCTGCTTATGTAGAATGTTCATAAATATTATTTTGAAGACATAAACAATTATCCAATATAAATTATTTCAAGAGTAAATTATTTAAAACAAAAATGTTCAATGTATTGCAATATTAAATTTATACGTTCCTAAAATATCTTAAAGGTAAATATTTATAACCAATACAAATTTTTATAGCTACTTACATTAGCTTCAGACGAATTTTTATTTAACTAAATGTAATAAATTGTATCCATAGGATATTTCAATTCAAATCTTGTCCCTTTGCCTTTATACCCAACAGCAATGGAATTGTTATTCAACCCTACACACACACATATCGGAACTGCCCTTTGGGCAGGGCAAGGTCTGCAATGCCCTCATTTATTACATGTCTACGACTATAGTCTGTGCACTAAAAATCACTCGCTCATAAACGCGACCCACTCATATGCGAGGTGCTTCATTAGAGAATGGCATTGGGTGCCGCTTCGAAACGTGTTTGGCATTCAGAATGTCTAGCCTCCAATAAAGTGTAAAAGTCAGAGAAAAACAGTACTGAAAATCAGCCAATATTTACTTTAATTTCACACACTGCTTACTAGCACACAACACTAGCCAACTTGACCTCTATGTGAAAGCAGCACGTTCATATACTGCTGGGGCGGACTGTGCCAGCCCAAAAGGTTCTATGGCACTTTCTATGTGCCGGCACTCGACAAGATTTTGACGCATTTCCCCAGAGCCTTGTGCCATTTAGCAGCAAAACAAATTCGCACTTTGGCTTTGGCTCGAGCAACGGCAACAACAATAATCATAAGAGAAAGCAACAACATTGAAATAAATAAAAATGTGTGTATAAATTGTCGACAAAAGTCAAAATGCCAACAATAGCAACAAAGAACATCGACTTGATTGCTTCATTATATGCGAACACTAAATACTCTGACAAATCTTCGGCTTACACATACGTTTACAAAGAGATAGATTGTTTGGTAACAGATTATAATAAAGTAATACATAAAGCTGAAAGAATGTAAACTATATATAGCATTCGGCAGTTTTTGATAGAGTCAGCATACAGTTTGTTAGAGTATACACACAATGAGTAAGAAAAAAAATGGGAGATGTAGAGTAGAGAAGAGAACAATGGCGTTTCGACCTTAGTACATAAAATATACTCGTTGTATACAGACAAATATATATAAGTATAAGTGCAAACAACAACAGGCAGAGAGGCATAGGCATAGACAGAGGCAGAGAAATACATTTGAGAATATGTGCAAATAGTATACAAACAATAAGAGCAAAACAGGAAACAATGCAACGCGCGTGGCAACACTTTGATAATGGTGGCAGAGTTGCCACTCAACTACCAATACAAATACAACCACGAATACGACTATGACTACTACTACGACTACAATTACTACGAAAACTATGAGAATACTACTTTTGTGCTCGAACTGGGACACACAGCTGTTATTTTCAACGTAGTCTTTGTTATTGTTGTTATCGTCTTTTGTCTGAGCATCCATGGTCTTTAGCTCTTTTGGCGTGGACAAACAATGTCAATGAGCGGGTTGCGATGCCGGGGAGGACACACAAAAGACAGCTGGGATGATACGAAACTTAGCACTCGGTTCAACATGGTCGTCACAATATTTACCATGCGTATTGAATAGTTATGAATATTAAAGCAGCACTGTTTGCTCTTTAGATAATTGATACTGTTTAGTTTTGGTTACAACAGGGCGTATGCTTTATTATAATGAGCACATTTTAAAGTCTAACCAATAACGCATGACACGCGTAGCGCTATTTGGCCTTTAAACCAAAAAAAAGCCTCTGAACAGACATACAAATAGTCTTGGCCTCGCCCCTTCTACCATTTGTCAGTCTGAATTCCCGATGGGGTCGCTTAAATAGCCCCCAAAATGTACCCCGTCCATTTGCTGAGCTCAGCGACCCGAGGGCGGTTTATCAACTCTGTTGTTATTGTTATTTTTGTTGCTCTTGTCATAAAACAAATAAAAATGTCGCCGAGGCACAGCAAAAGTAAATAAAGTTCAAGGTTGTCACCCAAAAAAAAAAAAAATAAATAAATAAAGAAAAATAAATAAATAAAAATAAAAGTAAATAAGTAAAAGAGCAAATTTTTTTTTTTTGCTTCAGCTGAGCCACAGTTAAGGATTATTTCAATAGTTGAAGGCACATCCGTTGCAGCTTTTCCGCAGTGGGTTTTTCGTTTTGCCGCAGCACCCGCACCAGCAACAACAACAACAACACCTAGCAGGTTGTTGCCGCAGCAGCAGCAGAAGCTAAAGAGAACCCTTTGGCAGTCCGCCCTCTTCAATGCTAATGGCGCATTTTATGTGCTGCCATTTTGTTTTGTCTGTCCGTCCCTTGGACTGACTATTTCAACTGTCTGCAGTGCCTTGACATATTTGTTTTACCCTTCAATTCAACTGCTTAAACTGTAACAACAACAGCAACAGAAACAGCAGCAGGAACTGACACAGCAAGTGAGAGCCCAAAATGGAAATGAAACTGTGACTTTGGCTGGATTTAGTCCTTTAACTATATCCTATAAATACCCAATTAGTGCAGCACATTTACTTTACGTTCTGTCGGATAGCTGATTGTATGTCATATATCAATAATTGCCTGATGCTTTAGTTTGGGTGATACTAAAAATATATAAATTAAGAAGAGTTCGAGGTTGATGTATGTTTCTACCATATATATTAAATCTAATTTAATTGACATTTTTTCACATTCAAATTTGGTTAACTGAAAACTGTTTAAACTTCGATTTTCCGAAACTATTTCAATGTAATGCGGAGTTTCTTCATTTGTTTAATGGAAATTGAACTTCAATCATTCGGTTAATTAAAAAAAACTATATAAATTCAATATTTAGATTTTCCCAGTAAATTCGTTTGTAGTGCACGGAGTTCTTCGCATATATCTGTGATTGGAAATTACAGATACTAAATTGATAATGAAACATTCTAAGGCTAAATCGAATGCTGTCAGTTGTGCATATGAAAGTGTTTTTCCTTTTTGCCTCTTGCTAATCAAATTTGACGCTTTTCCGTTTATGTTTGCTATTTCTGCTTCGCTTTGCTTTGCACAAGACATACACTCTCATACACACACATTCCATTCCATATGTGTATATGTGTGTGTGTGTGTGTGTTTGTGTATGTGTGTTAAATAACTTTTGCTGCCAGAAGCGCAAATTCCAGTTGCTCAAGGTTTTTGCTGTTAACCCTGCACCCTCTACTCCATATGCCATATACGCTACTCCATGCTGCGGTCGCTCAGGCAACGTCTTTTCATCAAACTTGCTGGCAAGCTTCTTAATGAGCATGCACAAGTTTATATGGAAAACTTTTACTGTTATGTGTGTGTGTGTTCGAGTTTAATAAAACTAATTGTTAATTTAATTTGCCAGCTTGTCGTTAATTGTTGGCATGCATAATTGAATAATAACTGACAAAGGCGAAGGGCGCACAGAGAAAGGCGAAGAGAGGACGGGGACGGTGCGAACCGAGAGGCGAATGAAGAAAGCAAAGGGCGTAGCGCAGCAGACAAGAAAGAGGGAAAGAGTGGGGTTACAAATGTCACTCGGGCCCATCAGCTACACATGTCCTTTGTCCTTTGTCCTTAGCCATTGTTTACAGTTACGTTTGTAACATATTAGACGCAGCAATTTCACAGCTTATCCATTACTTAAATACACACAAACACACACATACTAACTTGTGGTTGAGTTAGGCTTTCGACTCTTAATTAAACGTTTTGCATTACGGTACATTCTCATTTTCTTCGAGAATGCACAGTTAATCTGCTTTAAAATTGACTCTAAACGTAGCCAAGTTTATTTAATTGAATTTTGACATTTAATTGCATTTTGCATTCAGCATCGTTGCTATTATTATTTTGGCCACTTCTGTTGTTGTTTTTGCCAATTAACAAGTGACTTGTAAAGAAGGCTCTCTCTTTCTTTGCCCCGCTACACTAGACTCGTTTTTTCGCTTCTCCCCGCTTGGCTTTGTGACCTGAGCAACAATGTTTCTCTGGCCTTGTGTAAAGAAAACAGAAAAAAAGTAAACTAAACAAACAGAATTTGCCATTTCAGCCTTGAACTCATTACGTATACGGCGCACAGTGTCTCAACTTTATCTCAGCGGCAATTAAATGTATATATAAGATACATTTGACTGTATTTTAACTATTAAATATGAAATTAAATTATGAGTTCATCAAATAAGCATCTTTAAAAAATTTAAAATTTAGAAGCCAGAACTATTTTTTTAAGTATATTTAAAAATATATAGATATAATATTGTATATGAATTCATTCTAGCCAAAAGTAAGCTTAGAAACAATTGAATAATTATGTTAATGAATGTAGAAGCATTTTCTAACTTTAAATTTATTTTTATACAAACCATAATATATGAATATATATGAAAATGCTCTAATTTATGGAAAAATAAACTTTAAAAGCTATTGATTTTATTTATAAGAATTCGCAACACTTTAGAGCAACCACTTCTTCAGTTTCGAAGCGTATACCACACATCACTGTCTCTGTCCTTTATATCTGCTATCTCATTCTCTTTTCATTTCCGATTTTTTTTTCCTTTGCACTGAACTTTTATTGTTATGACGCTGAGCCCCGACAATTGCTGTGGAAACTAACTAACTGTTTGTAGTTTTCTTGTTAGCCCCGTTAACACGAACTCACTGTGTGTGTATGCGTGTATGTATGTAGCTGAGCATATGTGTATTTGCGTGAGTATATGTGTAAACACTTATTGCGATATCCGTCGTTGTCTATTTTCAGTTCATTTGCATTTAGCATTGAATTTCCTACATTTTTGTAGCATTTCAATTCACATTGATTAACTTTTTGCACACACTGTTACAAAATACTTATACATTTCTTGCTGCTGCTTTCCACACTTTGTCTGCAGCTTTTGTGGTTTGGTAATAAGAATTTTATTGATTTCCACTTAGTTGTGTCACTTTCTTATAAAATACAATTTATAGATATTATTTTTATATATACATATACAGATATCTCACTTGTCTATTTATTGTAAGTACTGTCATCTCTTTCTATTACTTAAATTATTGTGTGTCTCTTCCCTTTTTTTAGTCGAATTCCCAAGTTCTTTCAAAGAAACTTTGCTTGGCCTGTCTTCAAGTTTGGCTGTGCTATGCTCTGTTGTTTTGTTTATTTATTATAATCATTTGCCAAAGTTATGTGTTTGTTGCCTATTGCTCATTGTTGTTGTTGTTGTTCCTTTTGCTGCTTTTGTTGTTGTTGTTGTTGTAGTTGTTGTTACTGTTGTTACTGTTGTTTGCGCATGTACTTAACTGTTGTTGCTGTTGTTGCTGTGTTCGCTGTGCTTCTGTTTTTGTGTCTGTTTCTTTCGAGTTCTAATGAATTCAATTAGCATTCATATTATTCATATACTTGATTCACTTCTTTTGGCCCCTGGCGCATTGAATAACATTTATTTGCCTGTCTTGTTGTCCATGTTGCTCCTGTTGTTTCTCATCGTGTTGTTCTTGCTCTTATCTTCTGTTGTTCTGTTTTTGTTTATGCAAGTCTGGTAAAGTTCTATCCTTCTGTCTATATATCAGTGTGTCTGTGTACGTATCTGTGTTTGTGTATGTGTATGTGTACTACTTGTTAAACTAATAAACAAATGATTTGCCACGCAAAACTTTTACTTCTATATTTACTCTTTCCCATCGTATAGACCTGTTCGAGCAGTAGCTAGTACGCCTCTCCATTGGCCACTTGACTCAATTGCCTTAAAATAATTGGCCAATAATTCAGTAAAAATGACCACTTAATTTTGGTTTCATCATAATTTAGTAGCACAAACATACACGCGCGCAAACATATATACATAAAAGGCACGCCATTGCCTGGGGAATTGCCGGAAATACAACGAAAAATGAGCTCAAGAACTATATACCATACTAAATCTTGAAGAACGCTGGAAGGTCATCATAGTTTAAATATATTTTACCAATCCTTTGTTTAGCAAATATACTTAAAACTGCATATATGCAAGTTTTGTTAGTGGTACAGTATGTACGCCCACTTAATAGTTTGAATTTAATATACTTTGCTTGGGGAATTATTTCAACTTAGCCTAATCTATAATTTCCTTAGCAGACATTAAATACAGCTATTTATTGAAAGTTTCTATTGTATGTCAGATTCGGCTTTTGTTAATACTCACATTATGCTTCCAGACAACTTTATAAGCAGCAGGATTTGCATGCACTTTACACTCGAAATAAACATCATCGCCTTCCTCGATATCCTCGGGATTTAGGTTTGAGCCCAGGTCCAGTTGTAAGGTGGGTATAACTGCAACAAACGATAACAACAATAAACGTATAACTCTTTGCTTTATTTGCATTTTCTTCAAATGGGTGTACGTGTGTGTGAATGGAAGAACGAGTGTAATGGTGAGTATGAATGTGGTAGTGAGTGTTTAACTTGGTCTTGGTCTAAGACCAGCCTATGAAGTGCAATTTGTAGTAGTAGAAGTGGTTGATGTTTTTTTGTTTTGTTTTTTTGTTCTCAAAGTTTTGTTCAATCCATGAAACAAAAAAGTAGCAGAGACAGACTGAAAGGCACAAAAAAGACGAAAAGAAGCAGAGCAAAAGAAATGGGGTTAATCTGTGCTTATCTGCGATTAGTGTCGCTCTTCTTGCGCTTGCCTATACTTTTTGGCTGCCACCTTGTCAGGAAATGGTTGCTATTGTTGTTGTTGTTGCTCTGGCTGTTGCCGCCAAGTTGTCTTGGTCTTGGTCTTGGTCTGGGTTTCAGCCTTGGGTTGTGTTTTCTTTTGCCACGTTTTATAAACAAGTTTCTTTTAAGCCGATTTTACTCTTGCGCAAAGACTTGTTAATGAAAATGAAAATCGCTCGCCTAAACCCAGCGAATGACAGTTGAGATCTCAGAATTGAGTGAAAGAAAACGTGGGCCAATGGCGAAACTTATTTTACATAATTTAAAGAGCTTTTTTGAGCTCTCAGTTCTCGTATATTCTCTGTTTTGCTGTGTTCAACAAGTTCATTAACGGTGACTTTAAGCCCAGTTCGTAGTTGGTAATAGTAGCCAGCTCTACAATGACATGGCACATACATTCCGAGGACAAACTGGTAAAAGTGGCTTGCCTCTATGGCTCGACCACAATGTTGCGGTTAGGATGGGCTTAAGTGGTAATAACTGTCACTGGCCAAGCTGGTCAGAGCAACCAAAAACTGGCTAACTTTGCTTTGGCTAATGCATTTTATGGCAAACACACCAAGCAAAAGAGAGCGATAGAGTGAGAGAGAGTGAGAGAGAGAGAGAGAGAGACAGTTAGAGATGGTAGACCCTTAAAAGGAAAGCACAGCATTTGCCGAATAACTGGTCATAGCTAAAGCTTAACGTAACGACTTTTGAATGCCGCTGCCACATTTTGTTGCAGCTTCAGACGACTGCAACTGCCCACACCTCTCTCTCTCTCTCTCTCTCTCTTTCTCTGTCTTCATTTCTGTTTCTCCTAACGTATGTGGTAGCCTGTCATTGTCTGTTGCAAAAAGTTCAACTTCTGCTCGTTAGCAGCCCTTAAATTGATTCCACTAGCTGCTGCCTCATGGCTTGGAACTGACCATATAAATTGCATTAACTGCAAAGTATTTCTGTGCAGGCCAAGCCACGAGGAACTGAGAAAAATTGGCTTAGAGTTAAATTAATTGCAAATGGCACAAAATGTGAACTAAAAAAAGTTTTCAAAATAATGTACAATAAACAAAAACTTAGGATAATGTAGACAAAAATCGCCGAATATAAATCTTAAGTTGAAAATGATGATAAAGATATTATTTTGACGCTAGAATGTTTTATTTGCATAAATGAATTATAAATTTATATTTTATTAAAAAATTTTACAAAACACACTCCAATATTTTGATGATTTCCATAATATTATTTCAAATTGTCATCATAGCTTAATTCCAAAATTGACATTCGAAAGCTTTCTTCTTATTCTTGTATTTCATTTTTTATTCGGCGAGATGCTGCGTCATTATTTTTATTGCGGATATGACTTAAATTTTCTGCCGGTTTCTTTTTTATTTAATTTTTAATGGTAAACAAGTTGATTGTGCGGAAAATGAAATCTAAAGACCTAAGTCTGAGGTTTGTATTTTCCTGTTTCATTTCTGTTGGGTCAAGGTAGTATGCAAAAGACATCAAGAATTTCGTTAAATAACTTTTCATTTTATAGCAATCTTTTTATAATACCAAATAATGAGACAATTACGAGTATTGGTTGCTATATTTGCAACATGAACTGCGAACTGCACTCAACTTTTCAATTTATTCCAATGAAAACACAAACAATGAAAGTCCTTAAAGAAGACACCAAATTTTGCAGAGGGAAATCTCGAAAACAGAGGAACATTGTGGACAGAGCCGGAAAGCAAAAGGGAAGGGAGCTCAAAAATATTTTAAGCACGCTATAAACATGTAAATGAGCATGGAAATTGAAATTGTTATCTAATTTTTTATATCAGCGTACGATGCGCGTTAAATTGAGAGAGCGAGTCTGCTTCCAAGCGTCGTCTTGCCCCAGTGCACACACAGTTTCTGTTGCTACTGCTTTTGCTGTATCTGCGATTCGTGCTGAAAGGAGTAAAAGTTTCTCTGGCATTTGCCAGGGGAAGCAAACGATGCGCCCAAAACTCTCTTAGATAATAGACGTGGCAACTGTTTGCCCAACGACAGCAACAACGATGAAAATTTTCTCAAGACTATTGAAACATTAAGCAGCTTCATATAAGTATTTGTGTGTGTCTCTCTCTCTCCTTGTCTATCTCCCTCAATCGCTCTCTCTTTCATGCTTACCCTGTATCTGGGGTCAAAGTTTTGTGAGCTGGCATTATAGAGCCAACAGTATTTTCTATGGCATATAGCAGATGCAGTCGAAGTAGCAACAGCACCAACAACACAGTTTCTTTTTTTTTAATATTTTACCATAGAAATTTTATTAAGAAACTTTCAGCCAACATTCTTGACTTGGCCCCATAAAACAAACATTTGACATGCGAAAGCCGCGACTAGCCCCAAAACAAAGGGAACAAAATGAAAACGAACATAAGAAATATACAAGCCTGAGGATAACATTCATGTCTACGAAATTTATATGCAAATCAGTATCGATTTGAAGAGAACATGGGTGATAAGCGCCTGCCACTGTTTATGGCATTGCCGCGAATTCGCTTCCCTTACGTTAAGCCCGCCCCCCTTTCGATCCATCTACATTCTCAGCTAGTTTATGTGCCACATACACACTGACAGCACCATAAAACAAAGCTCGTGTTCAACATGCGTGTAATTATTTGACAAGGCTCTAGTAGTATGGGGCTTAAAAAGAGATGATTGCATTTGGGATGTGCATATGGATATGGGGTAGCTGTAGTAGAATTTATCGACTTTATGTTTAACTGGCACCAGGCTCTACCATTTATTTGAAATGCATAATATATCGAAATAAAAGCAGGTCAAGGGTTATGCTCTCACACTGTGCCAAACTATCCAAGCCGCAATCAACCAGTCAATAGTCAATAATGGTCATGGATTTCAAATACAGTGCAGTACGACCATTTAAAAACAATTTATGCAGAGAAATTAAAATTGGATAAGCAATGCCCCGCATTGGCTATCTTAATAATATATTTTTATAATTATTGTATGCAGTTTTCAACATATTTAGCGAATATATTGCATATGTTTACAACAGAAATTATGCATAATTAAATCAAAATTAAAAATACTTACAGAACACATTCAGTTTCATTGCTGTCTCCCGTATGCCATTGCGAACCAATTCGTTGGTGGCTCGACAGGATAATGCCTTGCCATGATCCTCTCTCGTTGGTGTAATAGATAAGATGGATGTACTGGCATTGCCATCTTCCGATACCTAAAGAAAGGAAATCAACTTTGTCATGTGTGTTTCCCCTTTGGAGCTGCAAGCGGTTATAACTCACCTTCTGACTATGCCCATGCATCTCCAGGTTTCCCATCCACCAGGTTATCTTCGCTGGAGGCCTCGATCCAATTGCCTGGCATTCAATTTCGTATTTACGGTCCGCCGACATGGGCTGATTGTTGAAGCTGATTTCCACCAGAAGTGGCCGCACTGCAAATACGTTATGTTCGTTCGTCCATTAATATTTATAGTTAATTTATGTATTTAAATGCCGTTTACTTTGCAAGCGTTTTTTATTAATTCGTATTCACGCTCTTACTGTTAGTGCAGCATTTTGTTTATTTATTCAAATTGTGTGTGAAAAATCGAATCCACAATGAAAATGAACAATTAAAATTAATTGCAATGCATTACCATTGCAAGCCTCGTTGACCAAATGTACACGGACTTATAGGTATTGTTTTTATCTTTCACCCTCCACATAAAATAATGTCTATAAAGTAATTAAGTGAAACAAAAAATAATTTACAAATTTTTATAAATTTACGGCAGGGTCTTTTTCTCACAATTTCATAGGCTGGGAGGCCCATTTCACCTTCAAGAAGGGACGTGCAAAATCAATATTAGGGTTAGCCTTAAGGAAATAATATTTGCTTAGGGTGAATATAAAATATTGGTGAGAATTTTAGCACATTTTCATTTGCCAAGGCTGACAAAGTAACATAGGTATCAAATTGAACAAATCATAGTTGAAATAAATTGCAAAATTAAAGTTTCGATTGCAATGATAAGCAAACATTAAATGGATGGCTAAAAATGTATTTAAATATGAATATAAATTAAATATAAATCTTAATTGTCAATGCCGTCAATTATTAAACAAACTCGTTTATTTTGCAATCAAAACAAACTGATTGGCAACACAATATGCATGTGCATATACTACATAAACTATGTATAGGAATATTTACATGATTATGGAATGCTCTATGTATTTCCATATATAGATATTAACGCAGATTTGCCGCATAATTTCAAATCTTGTTAATATTTATTGCGGTTGCAAATTGTTTACATACCAAATTAAAAAGCGAACAAACGAATAAACACACGCAATATCTCACAGATACACAAATACTTCCACATATGTGCGTGTATGGGAGGTATTGTGTATTTGGCAAAATTGTTCATAAAACAAATATAAACACGGTCACGTAATGTGGCCAGGTTCATTATCGCATTTACACATTGTCGCCACAATATCACCTTTAAAGATATTAAATTTTATATATTCTAAATGTTTCATTGATTTTGATAGAGCTTGCAGATTCGCATGATTTAAATAATTAATTACGATTTTGAGAAAAATAGCCGACTAAAATTTTAATATTTGTTTAAGCAGTTCGCTTTGAAAAAGGGAAACAAAAGATCTATATAAAACAATCGTACATTTTCAACCTTATAGAATATTCTGATGAATGATAAAAATACTTTCCGTTTCATACAATATAAATTAGTATAGAAAAAAATTTTTTTTTATTTATTTTGTACGTATTTACTGCGGTTTGCCACCGCGTATTTCATGCATTAATTTAAAGGCCTGCCATTTCATTTAAGCCCAGATGCAATAAAGGAGAGATTGGTATATAAAATATAAAATATATTATAATAACCTATAACATTTTATTTATTTAAACCACATAGTGTATATATGATATGTATTTTTGCATATATTTATGGTATGTACATGCCTCTAGGGTTTCTTGTATTCTTTTTGCACATTTAATATGATTGTTTTTTTGTTTAATATTGTTTATGTGAATAACACTTGTGTGTGTGAAAGTATTTGACGTTTTATTTTTTATTTTTTTTTTTGTTACACTTGATTGTAATTAAATTAATTATGCCCATTTGCATAGGAAATCCATTTAAATGTTTAATTAAACACTGAAAAAATACATCTGAATGTAATACAAGCAAGGTCTGTGTGTAATTATTTATTCATGAAAATGTTTTTAATAATTTCTATGTTAAAAAAAATACAAATTATACAATTGAACTGAATAGTTTATCTTGGTCTTTATGCATTTCAAATGTTTAAAATAAAATTAAGTCAAATTTCATACGCTCAACAATAATATTGTATTTAAATGCAAACCCAAACAATTGCCGTTTTTTTTTAAATATTCACATATTAATCATTTGACAGTTCATTTTCTAAATATTTTTACTCAAATGTGTTAACAAGAAAAATACAGAAAAACTAAACGGGGGAAAAACGAGAATAAAATTATGCGCTAATGAGGTTATACCTCCTACTGTTGCTCGCCCTTGATCTTCGTCGTGTGAGTATCGTGACATTCGTAATCTAATTGTTAGTGGCCATAAAATTACCTAATTAAGGTCATACTTATTATTCAAAACGTTGTTTTTTCGTTGTTGTTGCTGTAGTTTTTTTTTGCCTAGCACGCCACGCACAATCCCAAACGCAAACAACAATTTTGAGCACCACGAATCTAGCTTTCCCAGTGACTTTCTCCCTTCTTCTCTTTATTACCGGTACCGAGACAAGGTCAAGTGCTGGCATATAAACTTAACAAAATAGCATGATAACATACATATTTATACTTCCATGGCTACTTGTCTACCATTTTAATTAATACGGTTCCAGAACGAGTCAATGACATTTTGGGCGGCCATAGACACCCATACATCCAAACAGAGACTGGCGCATTTGCTCAATAATTTCAGCGCCTTTATTATTGACGTGTTAAATTTTATGCTACCTAAGTGCGACATTCCAATAGCACGTACACACATATACTAACACATATCAGTCTGTGTATGTGTGTGTTATGGAGCAATAATATCAAATATGCGCATCACCATCTGTTGTCGCAAAACATTTTTACTTTTATTAGGCCTGCGTCTAAGTAAAAATTGACAGCAATTGCTTTTCTGCCACTGCTCCTCCTTCTGCTTCTGCGACAGCCTCTATAGCTTCTCCGCGGTATGAGGAAGTGGTGTGGATAGGTGGGGCGACGCGCCAAAGTACCATAAAATTCTATGGCCAATCTTTGGCTGTTAGCGCAACGCCTTGGGCATAATATTTGGCAAAATGTCAGTGCAATAGGATCCTATGGCTGAACAGTTTGGCAATTGTTTTTTTGCTTTTGTTTTTCGTTGCGAAAGTTTGTTTATTTATTTCCTAAAATTGCGGCACTTTACATGAAATTATTATTAATAGAAGAATACTTCCGAAAAGAAGCGGCAGAAACAACATGATATTTTGTGACTGTAGAAACGATTTTTGTAGGCAGTTAGCCAACATTAATGATTCACTAATACTTCCCTAGAAATTTGAATGAAAGTTTGAAGAAATGTAAAACACAATGATGTTTTACTAAAGTGGTGAATGCAGTTAAAAATAACTCATGGATAACAAGAGTTACGGTTTCCAGAGAGTTTGGATAAAAAAGAAGTTACATTTATATTCTAATATCTACGTTTTATGATTTATATAACTGTTATAGCAAACTTTAATACACTCACTATAGGAGCAAGGTGATAGATTTTCATTTTCCTATTTGCACATTTAAAATGGATCAAACCGAATGAATGATAAAAGTGAAAAACTAACGATTTTCCAAAAGCATTTATCGCATCAGACTCTCATGCAAAGCAAGCGTATACTAATAAGGCTTACAGGATCAAGCCCTAAAGCGCTTGCACTCTTCCACATGAATTCACAGACACAAATAAATACACATTCACAAACAGAAACACACTCATACATGCATACATATTTAGAAATCGACTGACACATAAATTGGCTGCAATTTAATTCAACTAAAAACATTGTACTGCGTTGCATTGCAGTGTGAAAAGGCATTTATAAAATGCAAAAATACCATTCACAAAGTATTAATGAATCTGTTAGGGTATATAGAATAAAGTGAATGTTGAATGCGGCTCATGTTATATGGAATAAAAGCGAAAATATGTTCAAAGTCAACAGTAGCCACAGGCAATATTGTAGAGTAGTTGAAATTTACGAAAATTTCATTTCATTTTTGTTAAATGTTGCAATATTTGCATAAGCCATTCTATTATCTATTACGTGTGTGTGCATACACGGCTTTTATTGTTGATGTTTTTGTTGTTGTTTTTATCGCTGGAGTATGTGAATGCATGGGGTTTTATCAGTGCAGCTATTTGCTAAAACTTTTATCGCTGCGCTTACAACAAAGTTGTTCACGAGCTCAAAAATAGGACAAAAAATATGAAAATCAAAATGAAATAGTTTGCTAAAAACGATTTTAACATCATATTTTTATTTGAGTCTATGTTGTTGTTGTTGTTGTCGTTGATGTTGATGTTGTTGCTTCTACAATACACTTCAAACTCAATTTAAATATTTTCAATTGAAAGTTTTGGCTGCATAAAATTTCAATTGGCAAATCAGACGATCCATTGATAGAATTTAACTACATAACAATGCCAATATTTTGGCCATACTCACAGTAAAGGTCAATCGTTATATTCGTGGATATATATTTCTTGTGAAAATTGCTCGCCTGGCACGTGTAGACCGCATGCTGGTGTATGCGTGACAAGTTGCGCACCACCAATTTGCTGTTGATGGTGCCATCGTATGTATAGTCGACGACGCTGTTCTGTAGCTGTCCATTCATCAGCCAGGTGACAGTTGGCGGTGGTGAGCCTAAGGATTAGACAGACATAGAAAGAGAGAGAAACAATTCATAAGAATATAGACTTTAAAATTGATGAAATCTATGTAATTATATGTAGGGCGTCATTGAATATAGCGTGCTTTTGAAATATAATTAAACACAAGTGTGTAAATTGATAGAATGGCTGTGAAATACTATCGATTGTATTGTACTTCACTTTATTGTTCAAATTACTTAATACTCAACTGCATAACTCAACAATATAACTTCTTTTTTACATTATTCAATCATATTTTACATTAAGGTACATAACATTTTCCATTTGCAATATTTTTTTTTAAACTTTTCATAAAAAGCTTCACTTAAACTCATTTTATTAATGAAGTTGTTTATTACAAGTACGTGTTTAATATATTTCCCAGTATACTGTTATTTAAATGCACTTATTGCACTTATGCCTGATTTAGCAATTACTCATTGACTTGTTGGGCTTTAAGCCAGCACTCGAAAGAGAAAGACAAATAGAGAGAGAGAGAGAGTACCTAATTTAGTCCTACTTATGCTAGTTAACTAGACTCTGGTGTACGTTCTCACAGTTGTTACTTATTTTTCTTTATTTTTTGCAGTTATTGTGTCCATTGTTGTTGTCACAGTGGCGTGGCACTTAAATCAACACACATTACTCATACGCAGCGTGTGGCACTTGGCCGCTCTTAACGACTTCAACTTAATCAAGCACTGAAATTAGCTTTTGTGTGCGTATATGAGTGCACATTAATTTAATAGCTGCGGGTAGGCAGCCGTGTTAGACCACAATACACAAACACACACAGTACAAACTCTCATACACTGTGCAAAAAAGGAAAAGTAAAACAAACAATAAATATAGCAAACAGAGAAAAACTAAGCAAAGTTGAGAAATTGAAACATGCATAAAGCCAGTGTGAGCACAGTTTGTTGTTATTGTGTAATAGCGCTATAATTAGTACTGTGTTATAATTGTCATGATATAAGGTGTATGTGATGAAGCTAATCAATCAAAAAGCAGTTATTTAGCTCTTTAGCCGTAGCATATGATGATGAAATGAGAAATATCGGTTTTGTTACTTTTCAGTTCATTATTTTGCAGCGTGTAGTTTATTTCTCTTTCTCAGTCTCACAATTGTATTGGAATTAATCTATTCCCATTTTTGCTATCATTATATTTTATTTATAGATGTAGATTTCTTTTATTTGCAACATACGAATCTACAAACATTATTACCGAAAAACTGTTTACTGTTTGCTATTTCTATTATTGTAGTTGTTGTATGCCATGTCCTGCCCCAAGTGCCATTAAATCCACCTGGAAAATTCAGCAGAAACTAACACACAAACGGCAACTGCACTTGATACCTATGAAAAATGCGACACACACAAACACACACTCACTCACACACACTCACTCACACACAGGCATTCATAAACAAAGACATATATGTACAAATGTAGTAAACGCACATTACTTTGATTAATAACTGCCATTTGGTTGAGTTTTATGTTGTTTATGAAAATATTTCACACACTCAAACAGAACAGAATCGCTCAATGCACACACACTCACACACACACTCACAAACACATCAATACACATGCCTCTCTTTCTCTATTTATGTGTTGTGCATACGTATGTGTGTGTGTGTGATTTGGGGTCGCAACATTTTTATGCATGCTTCACTGTATACATGTGTGTTAGTAGATTAGCGCATGTGTAGCATGCGGCTTAATGGTCGTCTGTGATTTATTAGGCTTACGGCCAAAATAAGAGAGAGGGCGATTAGGGAGGCAGTACATTGAGAGAGAGAGAGAGAGAAACAGAGAAAGATAGAGAGAGAGAGAGAATGAAAAAGAGAGAGCAGAAACCAGTGGGCGAGATACTTTCAACAGCAAAAAAGAAAACTAGCTAAAATTTAGAACAGGGCCTATAAAATTTAGATTTGGCAATTGCACTTTGTTTATTCTTCTTCTTTTTTTTTTGTTGGTGAGTGCTTTGTTTTTGTTTGTTATAGTTCAAAGGCCTTAAAGCAATTTTCAACCGAATGTTGATTGTTGCAAGTTTTGAATGGGCCACGTGCCACATGGCATATGGCCACACGCAGCTGCTACCATTGCCACTGCTTCTGTTGCTGCTGCTTCTGCTGGGGCAATGTGCGTGCAGTTCTCACATAAATTTAACTAATTTGCCTTTGTACAATTACTCTCTCAACTCCATGTGGCCTCCATGGCCACAGTCAACCCAACAATTCGCACAAAAATTTAATTAGCGTGCAGACGCCAACCCAAACCCCTTTCGCGTCCCATTGTCTTTTATGGGAGAGCTTTTGCTCTGTGTTTATCGCCGGCTCCTCAACTTTTGCTTTCACTTTAAAGCCTGGCCAGCTGTTCTCAGCTATTCTAGTGTCAACATAAGGTGCCAGCACACAAATACTATGGCTCACCCATACCCACAACACACACACACACGGACACATACACACACATGAAGTAAGTGCTCGCATTCTCACAAGTAGTAAAGATTGTACAAATATGTGCTCCATTTAGGCTTTATGCCTCTTACAGCACCACGACCTGTATGGCATATGGAGGCATACACAAAGAGATCGAGCATTTCTTAGACTCTGACAAAAAAATATCATTTAGATATTTATAGATGATAATGTTCGAAACTAATTGAATTGGGTTAGTGAAAGCAAAAGTGATGCTTTATAAAGCAAATTAGAAGAAACTAGTTAGATGATAATTTTTTAAACAATTTTTTTTTAGATTTTTCATTAAAAGATAATTGTTTTATATTTATATATATGAAGAAACGACTGTTTAAATTATTTCGCCAAATTTCACATATAATTATTAGGGTATATTGTATTCTATCATACCTCAACGGTATCCTTAGCATTGCTCTTACACTCTGGTATTCTTTTTAAGTGCAGTGCTTTTTTTTAGAAGCTGGCTAAAACGGGTTTGTATGCCGGCAACATGGCAGCATTTGCTTTGTCACGCCCACTAAGCAGCCCCCGCCAGTTGGTCCACCATCCCTAATGAGCAGCCACATTCAAATGCGTGCTAGTTTTTGCTCTATTTTCCTATTCACTAAGACACACACACACACACACACACACACACACACAGAGCTCAGTTACTATTGTGCTGACTTTTTGGTTTAAACTTTAAAGCCGTAGCACACTTACTACACTTTGACTCACATCTCACACACACTTATGCACACTTTTTACCAACACTGCTCAGATGGTTGAGTTTTCTTTTTATTGTTGTTGCTCCATATTGTACTTACAAAGTCAGAATGAGCCAGAGCCGCAGAAAAAACGAGAGCGCGAGGGAGCAAGAGAGACATGTGGATGTTGGACTTGCCTTAGTTATGCAATGCTGAAATATTTGCTTGTTTAGTTTTGCATATCTTTGCATCTTTTGCATCTGCTACTGCTGCTGCTGTTTCAGTTGCAACAGTATGTGGGTGAAACACAGTCAGAGCAACCCACTGTGTGCTGACAAACAAATAAAATAAGTAGCAATGCTGCAGACGAGTGTGCCAAGTTGTTACATTTCTTTAAAGTGAGTTTATCTGTTGAACATGTTTTGCTTTGGTCTAACTTTTGTTAATTATGACAAATTTTAAATATAACTTTTTGTATACAATCCAAATAATAATAACAGGGTCTGCACACAATTTTACATTTCTTAGATCTGTACAAAATGTATAAGATAACCAAAGGAATGGCAACACTAACAGCCACTGCTAGTTTTGCTGATAGTTGGCAAAATGCAGAGCCACATAAATATATTTTATGCTCTTGTCCTTCCACACTTTCAATACCACATCTCTCTCTCTCTCTCTCTCTCTCTCTCTCTCTCTTTCTCTCTATTTCTCTCTCTTATACACACTCTATCTAACTATCTCTCCCTCTTTCTACTCAGAATGTGTTGCTGGTGTTTGGCATTCGTGTTTTTGTGCTGAGAGCAACAACCATTGAGGAAGTTGTAAAATAAATTTAAAGACTACGACTGTAAACTGTTGCCGTAGCCGTTGTTACCATTGTTGTTTTTGTTGTTGTTATGCTATACTTTAAGTATTTGGAGCACGCAGAACAGGAACTGTACTGGCTTTCTAGCTCTTCTGGCACTACCAAAGTATCATTTGTACAGCGGGAGAGAGCGAATAATGAGAGCGAAAATATATAGCATGACCTGTTTATGCTCTCGGTTCTACAACTAAAAGATGAACAATAACAGGATCTGTCAAGTTTTTTTTTTTTTTTAACTTCAATGCAATTTAAAATGCAAGACATTTAACTTTAAGATTATATTTCATAATATTCGAAAACTTATAAGTAATTTTTAGATTCAAAGGTTTTATAATAGCCATTTCTTTCAAATACTTAGTTGAGTTTGACTTTGATGTGCATCAGCGACATTAAAATTCTATTTGTGTCACTTTTTTTTACCACACTTTTTAAACTACACTCTAAAGGGCCTAATGTAGCTGACAAGCAGCATATGCCATGCCATGCTGTCTATTAGAAGAGGGGCACAAATTTCTAAAAGGATATTGCATTAAATAAAAAATGAGCTGGAAATTATGCAAGTCAGAGTCAGTGGCAACAACAACAAGTTGGATAAAATGCAAAACAACTACAAAATTTGTGGCATGCATTTTACAACAACGACATCAAAAAAAAAAAATAAGTTTTCTTTATATGCGTCTCTGGCTTATTTTTAGTTTTTTTTACCCCTTTCTGGCTTTTGCGGTAAAGAAATTTCTTGCCTGGTCGCAGTATTGTTACATTTCCGTGCTCAAAATGTGAAAGAGCTGAAATTTTCTTCTCTTGTTGCACTCTCTCTCCCTCCGGTTTGTTAATAAAAATGCACACAATTTCGCAGGCAACAACCTGGCCACAACAACTTGGCTAATGCAGGCGCCACCGCGGTGGGAGTAAGTAATAACAAAAACAACAATAACAACTAAAACTACAATAACAGCAACCAGAAAAATAAGCATATTTTTACTATGTCAGCCGCGCACTTTGGCAAAAGCGGAAAACGCCTGCACTTCCGCTTGCCACACACACATTCTCTGCCTTTTTTGTTGTTTTTACAATATTTTCTGGGGCTTATTCAATGTATCTTTGGGTATGTATGTGTGTTTGTGTTTGTGAGGCAGCGGTTTAGGTAAGAGCTAGGGCGTGTAAAATTCATGACGTGCCGAAAAAAAAGTAGCGGCAACGCAAAATATTATGCATTAGCAGCCCTGAGCAGAGTTAGTCCTTTTACCTACCATCTGCTCGCTGTTAGCTATATTATGGCTTATGATGCCTTATGTGCCCTTCGCGTTTGGGGGTAAATTTTACTACCAACCCAGAATGTACTGTGTGCGGCTTTATAACTTTATTTCTACAATTCTGCGCTCGGCTTTTGCCGCTTTAGCGATTGGCGCTTGGCGCTTGGCGTGTCGCGCTCATTTGCAACTGTTGCCAGTTGCTTCCGTTTTGAATTCGCCTACTTTGCTCTGTGGGCACCGCCCAACTCTGGCAGCTCTATCTGAGGCTAACTGCAATACAATTTAGTGCTCCTTTGTCGATTTCACACACCCTCAAGCTGCGAATATATATATATATGAATTTATATAGTATATAGTATAAGTACTTTTTGTGTAGGCGCATTTATTGCCACTTCCATTGCTATATCCATCATCAGGTCCACTTTTTGACTTACTTTGTGCTGATTGCATTTCTTTAAGTAGCTCACTGCTTACTTTCAATTCTCACTTCTCTATTATAATACCCAACACAATTGTAATTTTTGTAATGGACATTGCATGTTGAGTGCCGGTTTTGGGACTTTTGTTCTCTTGGCTTTCCCTTTTCCCATTTGCCATTACTCCTTCCATATTCCTTTGTCGATTTCTCTTTCATTTCACTGCTTTCGGCTAGGTTTGGTTTGATTTTCTAGGGGGGCCTGTCTGCTGCAGTTGACTTTGCCTGATCAGCATAATGCCAGCATTTGCCTGTAATTTATTTCCGGCTTTTGTTCAGCATTTAATTGCATAGATTTTCTAATTGACTCGTAATTTTTAGACCCTGTACATTAACAGCCAAAAGGGTCTACAAACGTTGTGCAAAGTCAATTTGAGTGTAACTATCAGAATTCGGCGTAGCAGACGGTATACTGTATGAAATTGTTGATAAGACAGTCGATCTGACTGAATCATGTTAAAAAATCGAATACAGAAAAAAATATACAGTACCAAAATTAATATACATCGAAGTACTATACTGCAGTAAAAATATAAGGAGCTGGGTGCTTACTTTCGGGGTACATCCGTACTGTTGCATATATTTTCTATTTCTTGCTTAATTCAACACTACATTGAAGTAAATTGTAAGTGAGATACTACTAAAAGTAAGTCATTTTCTATTGCATTTCTCAAATTGTATTCGTTTTAGCACCACATTTATTATTTTAATTTCATATATTTGTATGTGTAAAAATTTCTAATTCCTATATTCCCTTTTATTTTTAATTATGCTATCAAGTAAAAAATAAATTCGTTCATTTTCAGCTAAAGTCGCTCTAACAATTTGCCCCAACTTTAAGCCTAGACTCTGTCTCCCATTTTTGGACCTGTCAGGCACTTTGCACATTTGTTTCTTTATCGTTTCTCATATATTTAGCAACATTTTCTTGGTCCCGTTTAATTGGCACACAACAACAAATTTAAGTGCTCTTTTCTTGTTGTTCTTGTGTTTGAATGTTGTGTGGTTGTTGCACTTCTATGTGACGAGGCAAACCCTTTACCCGTTCAGTAAACCCACCGCATATCCCATCGCATTTCCTCTCTCTCCCTCTCTCTCTCTGGTTTGTGAACAGAGAGCCGTCCAACTGCCCAGTTGTTCCAGTTGGCAAGTTGGCAAGTTGGCAATTTGGAGTGCAGTTTTCTTCTCTTGCTGGTGATTTATTTTATGTCAACGTTGACATGTCAAACCATTCAAAGTGGTTTCGCTTCCGTTTTTTCTCCCCCGAGCATTTCAACAGTTTCGTACTGCTCAGTCCGCAGCGATAAAGCACGCGATTGCCGTTCGTTCTCGTTATTGCAAGTTGTTGTTACTCTTACTGTTATTGTTGCTGTTGCTGTTACTCTTATTCTTTCTGTTTCTGTTGATATTGTTGTTGTGCTCGTGTTGATAGTGAGTGAGTGTGACATACTTACACTGAGTGTAAGCCATTGTAGTTTGTTTGCCCGGTTTAAAACAGAAGGCACCGAATGCCACATGCGTACACACCTCATAGTGCTCGATAACACTGAGTTTTCTTTTACATCGTCGGCCTTTTTGCTGTGCACTCGCATAGAGTACCACCATTTTGATATGAGGTTGGCAGCACCCTATACTATTAACCTAGTTACGTGATCTTATGTTAACTAATCTCTCGATGTTCAATCTCTGAACTCAAAAATGCGCAAAGATCAATAAGGATTACATGAGCATAATCATTGATTAATTATTCAGATCATAATCTTGATTGTGGTATTTAATGTTACTGAGTCTGTTAATACCATAATTTTTAATAATTATACTTTAAAAAAACGTACACAACTCATTTGTGAGAGCATACGATATTCGCTTATTCCTCTGCTCCTTGTTATTTCCTTCTTATTTCGCCTTTCATTATCAACAATTGACTTAAGTGCTATATGTACTATATAAGTATGCTATAGTATCAGTGTACGTACGTATGTGTGTGTGTGTGTCTCGTTGTGTGTGGGCATTGTAGCTGTTGTCAGATTGTCGCCCATTTTCTCAGTGTTTCCAGTGTTCTCAGTGTTCGCCTGTAAATGCCTGTTGACTTTTCCCCTGGAATTCCCTGCAACTCAGCGTATTGTCCCTCTTATTTGCTTAACAATTGTTTGGCTATGCTCGAGAAAAGGCGGCACTTTCTCTGTTTCTCTGTTTCGTATCGTAGTCCGTGCATTGGTTTTGCTTTTGGATTCATTTGCCCTGCTGCCATGATTTTTAATCCTTTTGTGTGCGTTGTATATTTGAGAAATTGACTTTGGCGTTTTCTCTTTGCCATTTGCCGTTTGCCCATTTTTCCGTTTTCTCCCATTTTCCCCATTTCGTTTTCAATTGGCTTTTTGTTCGTACGACTTTTGTGTTGTGTCGTTCCTTACAATTGAACGTTATTTACCTTATTTATTATTTGTTGTTTATGCCGCCGGCAACCATTGTTTGTTTTTCGCCTTTGCCCCAGCACTCCCACCCAAGATTTCCTTTACCAAATACCCGACCAATTGTTTTCCCATCTCTCAGTACGATTTTAATTTCTGATAAGTTCTTCGTGCACGAAATTTATGTTTTAACGATGCTTATAAACTTTAATTGCTGATTGCATTTTCATAAAACCAACTTTTGCAACTTTTCGCGGTTTAAGCGAGGGTTGGACATATTCGACGTTTTGAAACATTGGAAAAGTTCTATTCATTTCTTATACGATTATCGAGTAACTCACCGCCAAAAACAACGCAGGTGACTTCCAGGCTGCCGCCCTCTTCATAGGGACCCGCACGGGAGTCGATTCGCATGCGACGCTCATTGTAAATATTAGGTTGCTGTGGGGGTACTATAAATATAGAATGAGAGTGGTCGGAGTTAGCAATTAGTAATATGACATCCATTAGCTAATCAATTACTACGTCTTAGCTTTGGCAATACTAAAATAAATACTTTAATATAAATATGTAGAGATTATGTCTTTGAATAATTTAAAATATTTGGCCAACCACAAATCACAAATAATTTACGTATAATGTAAATTCAAAGAGAATGCACTTAACAGTATTTATTTGCTGATTATATACTCAAATAAATTTGTATATGTATTATGCGTTATTTGCATATTAAATTGTTAGTTTTGTGGCCAACCAAAAAAAAAAAAAAATCATTTCAACTAATTTATCAGTGTAGAAAAAATAGCTATTTTTTAAAATTAATTGAGTTTTTTTCCACAGCCAGAGAACG
Organism: Sphaerogastrella javana; assembly: GCA_037040025.1. Classification (NCBI taxonomy): domain Eukaryota; kingdom Metazoa; phylum Arthropoda; class Insecta; order Diptera; family Drosophilidae; genus Sphaerogastrella; species Sphaerogastrella javana. The sequence continues at coordinate 42,099 of JBANCZ010000027.1, read as the reverse complement.
TCATTTACATTAATACGCTTCAATAAATGTATGTAAATATATTATTGACAATTTAAATAATATGAGCCATAATTTAGTTTTTCTTTGAAACAAAATCAGAAAATATTTATGGAGTTTTTGTATGATTATTCAAAACTGTTATTCACATAACAAAGTATAAATGTATGCTTCTCTGCTACTTAAAAAAATTTGTTAAAGTATTTTTTTGTTTTTAATTACATTAAATTATGTCAATAGAATATATTTATAATATGCTCTCGATGTGAGCACGCCATACGTACCAACGACTTCTAAATTGACATTGCTATTTCTAGTCTGTGACAACTTAAAATCCACACGACATCGAAAGTTGCCCGCATCCTTTTCCTGAATTTCGAAAGCAGAAATTTGTTTTTCAATTATAGAATGTGGTGTAGATGACATTTGGACTTTAGCGGACGGGTGGCTTACCTTAACTGGACTTATAATCAATTCCGCTGGCTCCTTGTGGGTGCGGAATACAACTCGATCCTCGAGCTCCTCCTCATCACGCCAATGCGAAGGTGTGCCCGCGTGGGCTCCACGTGTGTCATAGCTGTCAGTTAAGATAAAATATACATGATAAAGATTGAGAGGTTTCTAGGTGAGCCTATCGGTTTAAACTTTACCTGTAAATGGGTACATTGTTCTTATACCAAACGACAAGCAAGACTTTGTCATCCGGTAAGCTTGAGCCTACATCGCATTTGATTTGTGCCGAACTATTAACTAGCACGCGTAAAATTTCTCCATCTGTAAAAAATGAAAAAAAAGGGGAGAACATTTATATCAAATAATTATTGTATTTAATACAAACTTAGATAGATCATTTCTTAACACCGATAACCCTCATCAAGTTAAATTTATAATACTTAAATTATACGAACATTTATGCACTTCTATGTTAAATATGTTTGCATACAATTAACAAATTGAATCGTCTCAATTAGTTTATCCTTCTTTGGTAACTTTATCAAAACCAAAACCAGTTTAGTATAGTGCAACGGTCATTAGGCAGCCTTTAATGGTTTTCATAATACGCCTAAAGCAAACAAAATCTGACAATTGTGGTCTACGCTCACTAAAATAGTTTCGTGCGATTAATCCAGCCACACGCCATTTGGCTAAGCTTTAAAATATCGATCGTTTGACAAAATAAAAAAAAAATATATAAATAGAAAAAACAAAAAATTCCAAAAAAAATGCGCTAAACTTGTATGGTAAACAAAAATGAGAGGAAAACGTAGAAGCGGAAAACAAAATCACAACAGCCATATAGAGTCGGCCACATAATGCGCCAATGTGCCGCAAAAACCCGGCCAAAGCTGCCGCACGTGAGGGAAACTGGATGAGGTGATTACCCAGCCGCATGCGGATTACAAAATGGCAGCCATTTTCATGTTTTTCACTGTCTGTTTTTCTCTTTCTCTCTTTATGTATATGTATATGCGAATGTATTCATGCACGCGTGTCTGTGTGCCTGTATGCTGTAAAAATGCAATGCGTATAAAGTTAAACAAAAAAGAAAACATAAACGGTTGCGGTAGAGAGGCAGCACTACCAGCAGAAAAAAAAGAAATGAAAACACTACACCAACAATTGCGAATTGCGAACTCTCTTCTGTTTCTCTTCTGTGTGCTGTGTTGTACTGGGAATATGGCATGAAGCAACCAGCCAACAAACGCCTTGGGCTAGGCTTTTGTTTCTAATTTTGCACTTGTGTAAGCAATGTTCGAGCAAAAGGCTGGCCTTACGCACCCACCACCTGCCCACTATCCACAGAGGTCACTACTCTCCGAGTCAGAGTCAGTGTGAGACTCAAAGTCCGAGTCCATCTCAGTCTCTTGTTTGGGCCGGAAGGCACACTGCGTCACTTTGTTCACACAAAAACAAAAACGGGGCGACCACATGATAAATAATCGATAAATTATGTGGACACATGTTTAATCTAGCATGAAATGGAATCATTTCCCTTCAATTTGTTGTTAGCCAAGCAGGCAGCCTGGCAACAGCAACACCAACAGCAACAACACGCATAGACAAACACACAACAGATGCGCATTAGTGGTACAGGGTATAGGGTATCGCATATAGGGTGTGTAGTGTATGCGGTACGTTGAATGCGAGAAATTGAGACTTATTTAAATACATACAATAATGAGCAGCTTATAAATGCCAGCGTATGTGTTCATACAGAAAGTAGAACAGGAGCGCGCTGGCGCTGCGGTAAAGAGAATGGGAAAGGCAAATTGAATTATTGCGCATACGCCATGTAAAACGATGTTGGACAGACAGGCGGACAGACAATCAGACAGAGTCGGACAGACATGCCACTTGCCACAGTTAAACAACAAACAACTTGTGGCCCACTGACCGCACACAGCAATTACATTTGCACCCCGCACAACACTCACAACACTCACACGCCGTACCCATACTCACGCACACAGACTTGTAATGATAGATTTATCATTTGCTTAATTGCATGACTTGCAGCACGGACTTTAAGTCTAAGAGCAGACAGGCGAAATCTGTTTAATTAATAATTTATTTAATTACGAGCCAGTTTATTAAGTGTGGCTGTAGGGCATATTATGCATACGCCATGTTGACCACACCGGCTTAGAAATAAAATGTTGCCATATCAAATGCTTAAACTACTCAAGGTGTGTGCTTGATTAAGATATAAATTGTTACTTAATACAAGCAATTAAAATTATTAAACAAATGTACAGATGCGTTAAAATATACCTAATTCTCGTATTCATGCAAATTGCAAACCGATTTAATTTGAATTAGCTAGCATCTTGTGCATCATTTGCCAGGATTTACTACAATTAATGCTCAATTAATAGCTTCATTTATTTTGTGCCATATTACTAGTACTATGAGTGTATCTCTCTCTTTATCTCTTCCTCTCTATTTCTATCTCTCTCTCTCTCTCTCTCTCTTTAGTCAAGTTTTGGCTAACTAACTCCTAGAGCCACTAATTACATTTATCTCTTAACTTGTCGCTCACTCAAGCAACAATGCTATCTCTTTCGCTCATTGTCTTTTCATTGAAGTCGGTGTGTGTTGTTCTTTGGTTTATCTTCATGCTGTGCCAGATATAATGGCAAATGCCAGCAATGACAATGGCAATGTTTTGCGCCAAGTAGTGTAGAGGTTGCCTGTCACAAAGAAGCACTTGTTGTATTGCCATTGTTGTCGCTCTAGTTGATGTTGTTGATGTTGTTGTTAGTGCCCTACTGTGTTATTATATTTGCCCTGCATTGTTGTCGTTCCTGTTGTCTGCTTTAATGTAATTGAACATTTTCTAATTGACACTTGTCACTGGCAAAAACATTTTCAGAACTTCATTTTGACGCATTTACACACACATTTATTTCAATTTCCTTAACAACAAAGGCAGCAGGTTTACCCACACACCAACAGCCATACACCAACACCTACACACCAACACCCAAACACCAACACCCACAGACAGAGAGACAAATATAGAGCACAATTGCACACATGCATACAAAAATACCAACGGAATAAAGTTGTGCCACAATGACTGCTCCGACAGTGCTGCACCGAACGTAGAACTGGAAATTTATTGCAATGGCACGCGGCACGCGGCAAGCTACAGTCAGGGAAAAAGTGCTCGTTCGTACAGGTTAGCAATCTGGCCATGGCAGCCTCATCCTTGACTCAGTCAGCTCACTCATCTGAGCAGCAGCTGTACGCCCGCTGCAACATAATACAAAAAACCACGTGACAATGTTTTTAGAGCAGTAGCAGCTGGGTGGGATGCACCTCGAATGGGATTTGTTGGCGCTATCAGAGTGAAAGCAGAAAAAAGAAAGTATATATGTAAGCGAACATCTACTACCATAAAACTGTATGTGGTCTATTGGGGGCAACTGCAGGTGTGTGGTGCACCGGAAGCTGGCAAATTTCTGTTCGTATTGCCACATGGCTGAATGAAAGCCACATTGGCTTTGCATCAAGACGAGCAGAAAGAGTACGGAGCTAAGAGGAGGGGCTCAGACAATGAGTCTGAACTGATATTGGATAACTAGGCGTATGCGTGATAAGTTGACATTTGTGACAACGCCGAAGTGCTGTCGATTCAAGCGTTTACAAATCACTAAATGCTAATTTCGAATTCTATGATCCAATTAAAATTTTGATTTAAATTGAGTTGAATATATTATTGATATAAATTTTTAATTTGTCACCGCCAAAAAATCAATCAAATCTAAACTAAATTTATATATTATTTAATTCCCATTTAAATGTAATTATCTAAATTTAACGATAAATTTTCATTTAATTCTGTAAAAGATAGTCTGACTTCGACTATAACACTATATATTTCTATAGTAACAGCTATGTTTGCCTTTGCTTGTCACTTAAGCATTTCACAATTTTGACGTATTGTTTTCATTATCATGAAGTCCATTCAGTAGAATATTATCTCACATCACAATGACTAGACAATCAAGCATTGTCCTGCGAGCTCTTCAGCATTGACATCCAGAAGCAAAGTGAAGGAGGTCCGAGGGATAGCAGCGAGATAGCTGCAGTACAATGATAATGTCAGAAGTTTGTGAGGAGAAGAAGTTAGGCAAGCATTACAAAACTTTGCAGCTAACCCAAGGCTGAAGTTGTAGAACAACAAAAACAATTAAATGCACAAAATATGCAAATCTATGCAAAAAGTTTATAATTATTAACATATTATTAAAGCAGCTATCACCACACCATGCGTGCGAGTAATATAAACGGGTTTAAATAGAAAATCAATTGAGTAAACTTTGCGAAACGGACACGAGGTTGGCACAGGGTTCACTTTTTGGCGACCGCATGCACATACTCGACATACTTGTTACTTGTTACGGATCAGTGGAGCCACGTGCCATGTTTAATGGAATGCCTTTTCATAGCTCACGGACATCGTTAGCACAAATTGTTGTTGAGTTACACACACATCCAAAAAAAAAGCTCTGCTAATGCCGACAACTGACGAAAACAGGAAACTTCGACAAGCAAACGCCGAATTAGAAAATGAAATAAAAGTAAAGAAAAATCAAGAAGGAAAAGCACAAGGAAAAGGTATAAAACACAACCAGTCAAAGGCAACTAACTAGCCGGGGATTACTTGCATTCGTGGTGTGAGCAAATAAAAATGTAGCCTTAAATTCTTAAGCAGGTCTGTCAGTTTGAGGCAGAGTCTGATAAGCCGGCGCATAAATCACAATTTTGCTGCGCTGTAAAGTATGCTGAGATCATGGGTGCACGGTGTACGACACATTGTTGGTTGTTTTGGGCCAAGTTTATTAAACGCGTCTCGCGACTTTGGCAATAATTTCGATTTGGGCATGCAATAAATTTGCTTTAATGTGCAATTTATGGGACACCATTTAATTAGTTTCAGTTGCTTTCAGGCCACGGCCAAATTGATGTTGACAGAGATTATTGGCTCGGCACGTAATACCCCGTATATTCCCTGTTCTCATCTGTCTCTCTCTCTCTCTCTCTCTCTCTCACTTGCTTACGCTTTGCCTTTGGCACACAAACTCATACATGGGTCTCCTGCTTTTCACGACGCATTGCTAATGGCACAAAGTTGCCACTGGCATCTACTTTATTTGTACGTGTCGCTGGGCAACTTGTTCCCGGCCATAACTTCCGCTTTACGCCCATTGACCTCGTCAACATTTATCTAATGGTTAAATGCCTTGCATGTGTGAGTTTGTGCCCACGCTTTCATGCTCATATGCTGATATCGCCCATTGTCTAAAAGTTCTTTTACAACTTCTTCTAGTTGCTCTTCCTCTTATTTCTTTTTTGTTTTACCGCTTCACCCCGCAACTTTTGTAGTTTGCTTGGCATTTGTTGACTTTTGTGTTAGTTATGATTATTGCCGTGTTTATTGCGGCTGCTGAAAAGCCTTTATCAAGATTAATTGCTGGAAAATTTGTATGCCTCAACCACAAGTGACAGTTTCTGGCTAATGCTAATACCCTCAAACGCTTTCTGCCATATTAAATTTGTAGCCAAAATCGTTTTTTGCTCACTTAAATAGTCAATTGACTCAATAGTTTAACGACTACCGGCTCGTTCCCGTACTGCCGTTCCATGGTTAAAGACCACTTCTAATCGATTGATACGATTCATATTATTCAAATGAAATATCGTGTTAATTTTTATGGATCGTCGCTTGGTCTCGCAATTGAAGCGTGTAGATGGTCGCTTGAAATGATTTTTTTTTTCTAATAAGCATATTAATTATTTCGGTAAATATATAAATATGAAATACACAACTTATTATAAATAAATTATATACAAAGAATTTACGTTTAAATTTCTACGTGAATTTATATAAAATTCGAATTGGAAAACATTTTTTAAAGCTTTACGACATTAATGTTATCCACTTTTCAATCAAGCGAAACTTTAGAGCCAACCTCTTTCAGATTTTTTCCCGCCTCTCTGACACTGTGCATTTTTAGTATCCCAGTACACTGGTACCGGTAACCCCAAAATATGTATATAAATGCTTTGGAGTGCTATGTTATGCTGCTAAACAGAAGAAAAAAATGTAAAACGTAATACGACATGCAAATTATAATTGCACTATTAAAAATTGCATATTAATGCAATACAGTAGAGTAAGTGGGGGAAAGTCCAGCAATATAAGGCGATGGCTATATGTATGTGCCAATGCCAGACTGTGACACGAACAACATTAGGCAATCCAACAAGTACAACACCAACAGCTTGGCCTGAAGTACTGCCGAATAGTTTAAAACATGATTTTGCACACGCAAAAGCAACTCGTATACATATGTATGTGTTAGTGTGTGTGTGTTTTGCATCTAGAGAGGGGAATAGAGAGAGTTATTGTTATTGTTGTTCTACTGCCTGCAGGCAACGAAACCTTGGCCCATTAATTATTCATTGATTAGCAACAAATGCCATTAAACATGCACCCAAAGTGCTTTTAGCCTGCAGCCGTTCGTCTAGGCTCTTATGCCTATCTGTATTTGTGTCTATGCGTACGTGTGTATCTATGTGTGTGAGTGTGTGTGTGATTGTTTGTATTTGTGCATGTCACGCACTTTAAACTGTCATTTGTTTTGTCTGCTGCCTATGCGAAAATTGCCCAATTGTGTTCGGTTGCTGCCCCCTTTCCAGTCAGCCTAAATGCACGCTATAAATTTTCAAATGCTACTGTCATGCCATCAAAGAGCGCTAAACGGCTTACACTTTGCGCATATTTGCCACCAACCACGCCCACTGTTGTACAGCCCCATGCGCGACAATAACAGTTAATGCTGTCGCAGCTCTTGCCACAACGAAGGCCATGAAATTTCTCATTTTCATTTCGCGAATATTTTTGTCTATACCCTAACTGCAAATGCAAACAAAAATTAATTTTTCAGTGTCAATTTCACTGATATGAAATGTCTAATGTGTTTTTCAAAAACGAATGTTTATTAAGCTGATAATAATTCACTAATTTGTATACAATTTAATACTGATGAAATAGATTTGTTTGCGACATGAACTATAAATGTTTTTAGTTGAAATCGTAGAGTGTTAAAATGTTACTTTTGTTCAATCAACTATACGTTGATGATGTTGCTTTCATTTTGCTGGTTTGTTGTTATTTTTGTTCGCCATTTTAGTCTGCGCTGAATTTTAATTTAAATGTTTTTGGCAGTCTTTTGGGCGCTTCAAAAAGGGAGTAAAATTTGTACGGCAAGAGGAAAAAAACAAGATTGAAAGTTGCGTGTTAACGGCTTTTGAGCGCTGATTTTGTACGCAATTCGAAACGAAAGAACAGTGAGTCTGTGAGTGGCGCTTGATAAAAATCTGAATATGGCCAGCAAAGGCGAACATTTTTCAATGGCATTTGTATTTTTTGTTTGTTTTTCTTTTTATTCGAAACCCGTTGTGTGTAAGAGCACAGGTAACCCTGAGCTGTGGTTGCTTTTTTCCACATGCAGTCAGACATAGGTCAGGGAGACAGTGTATAGAGAGTGTGTGCAGAACGATAGGTCACAGAGGACAAACACACACATACTCAAACACACAAATACACATGAGTTATGCAGCTGGGCTCTGTGGCTTTTAATTTGCTTAATTTTGCGCTTAGCCACAGCTGTAGCAGCTGCTGTGTTAGCGTCGACGGTGGCCACTTTGCACCACAACGGGTAAAGCCCCTTTTCAATTTCAAATGTGAAAGGATTTCATCAAGGTCCCTTTATCCCTATCTTCTTTCTCCTATTCCTCTCGCTCTGCCTTGCCCGACCATGCTCTGCTCATGTGGGTGTGTGGATGTGGCTAATGTGGCAACAGCTGTTGGCCATTTTTAAATGGAATTTGCGGCAACACACATTCGTCTGCCATCCCGTTTTGTGGGCGGCATTGATTAATCGTACTTATTTAAGGTGCTTCAACCCTGAGCAGAACTATGTCAAGCACACACACACACATGCACATATACACCCATATGTTACACGCTATGCATGCAAAAGGAAAATCATCTTGCGTCAGGTGACAGCACACATGAGAGCATTACAAATCTGACAGGCTACAATGCATGACATATACACACATATATATATATATACATGTATGCGTATGTTCTAAATAAAGCTGTAGCTCCTTGGCCAGCGGCAACAATAGGTCAGCTTCATGTATCTTTTACTTTGAGCTTACAGTTTATTATAGTGCTTCTTCCTGAATTAGCTGAGCTGTAACCAAATCTTCTTTTAAGCTGTATGAATTCGTTAAACTTTTAAAGCTTTAAGGTTTCAATTTTATTTAAATTTAAATAAAGTTTTGTGCTTTGTTTTCAATGTTATAAAATAAAATATTGAAGTCGTATAAAAACCTATTTTCATTAGTGTACGGTATCTTTGAAAAAGTGATCCTATTACATATTTACAAGTAAAAGTTTTGTTTATTTAATTATTTCTCTATCTAGCCAATTCGAAAAAAGTTTACATTCTAATAGATGATATTTCGATGAATACTGCAAACTTTGGTATGCCTTGAAAGGCTTTTCTATAGTCTATAGTAAATACGTATTTATTTTTTGAGTGAGCCTTAAACGCTCAACTAAAATTCTGGTTGGTTTTTTAGTCAATCTACGTGCATGCTATAAGCATTTATCATATCTGACCGTTGGCTAAATCGCTTCATACGCATTGTATGAGACTCAGTAAGAAACAAAAAGAGAGAGAGAGACAGTGAGTAAAAGAAACATCTATAGAAACAGAAAGAGAGTCAGAGAGACAAAGTGCTGGGATGTAGCTGCTAGCAGTGTATGAGCATAAAAGAACCATAACCATTGCCACATTTTGATGTAATCGCACGCACATAACTGTTTTTCATATATTCACACACACTCACGCTGCATATATATGTATACACACATACACACATACAAACACACACACACACAGAAACAAACACTCGTTTCACTAGCACTGCCCTCTGGCAATCTGTGGCAGCTTCCGACGCTAGCCTCGAAATTGATTTCATTAATATTTCAAAAGGTTTGCCGCTCGCACATGCATATGTATACTCAGATGTGAACATGTATGTTTGTGTGCTTGCACGTGTATAGGGTGGTTCGTGGGGCTGCGCGGTGCCTGCAAATCAATTAACCTGTCTAACACTTTGTTGTGGTTGCGTCACGCCTAAAAGCATGCAAAGCGCAGCGCTTGATTAAAAATGAAAAAAGTTACGCATACGCCCTCGGTGCCAGCGGAGGGATAGCGACAGCAGCATCAGTATTTTGGCATTTCAATTTACAATTTTGCGTGTGTGTGAATCACATATTCCTTCTTTTTTAAACCTATTACAATAACGCCAATTGAGAAATCTGTACAAATAGATGTACAAACATTTTTATAGTTCAAATTGTCAAAATTGGTCTCGTTATTCGTTTAATCACGTTCTGCGGTCACGAGCAATGAAAAACAACGCACCGCAACTTAAAGGAACACAGACAGTCCTAAATAGGCAATAGTCTATTCTAAGCAGATAGACAGAGATTATATGGTAAGAGTAAGAGCAAGAGCGACTCGAGCTGAATCTGAGACTGAGTTACTGCTGACCTTGCAAAAGGCACTCTGACAGATATCAAAAAGACCAGTCGAAATTTGCCAACGACCGCGCAAATATTGAGCCGAAAACTTATGCATAGGAACAGGCAGAGAAATAGAAGGAAATGTAGACAAGTTCAACGTACCAAAAGGACATGACCAGACAGCAAAAGCCAAGAAAATGCCGGCATGTGTATAAGTATGTGATTGTGCGGGTTTATATATGTCTCTCTGTTTGTCTGTCTATCTGTCTGTCTGCCTTTCGGTATCTCTCTGTGCATGGGTGGCGGTTATGTCGGTGTGTGTGTGTGGTTGGTCTTGTGTTTGACTTTGAGCTTGCAGCTAAATTGTTATCAGCTCGTATTTTAATAATGGCCAGCTTAAAGTGTAGGACAAGAAAAATGTTTGCCAACAAAAGCTGGATGACAACAAAAGATGTCGCCCAAACAAAACTGCAAGAAAATCATTAAAAATTCTGCAGATAAATATGAACAAAATAAACAGACAGTGCGACAGATCGACGAACAAAGGCCTGAGCCGAAAGACCCAAAGATTTGAGGTGAGTTCCAGGTCTATGCACATGCCGAGCATTTAGTAAAGGCCAAATTAATATGTCTGCATGACCATACAAAAGCGGAAAAGACCTCAGATGGCCATGAGACACCAAATAGACATCTGAACAGGATAAGCAGACATAAGTTTACTCTGTGCCAGATGTATGGCAGGCAGCTATCACAGCAGGCATACGAATACCAGCAACACAAAATGACATTAATAGCTGAACCGAAAAGTGAGTGACTGTATAAGAAAATATATAGTTACAATGCAAAATACAAGAGACAATGCACAAAACTGGAATATGCAGATGAAAACCGATGCCGAGGATGCTGAGAGCCAGAGCAAAGGAGAGAATGAATGAAAGTTAAGTCTGCCTTGATAATGGAGACTTATGCCACTCGACTGCAATTTGCAGGCACTAGAAAAACCTGCAACCGTTGATACAATGGCAATTTAAAGCTACAAGCTGCACACAGCTCAAGGGGGTGCTGTCAAGTATCGCTATCATACTAATAAAGTACGTCAAGGTATGACACTAGATATATGTAATCATGCGCCACACGTCTTACTTTTCACTGGCAACCATTAAAAATGCTACAGGATGATATGTTGCCAAAGAAACATTAAATTGTACGAGTTCTTCTACATATCAAGACCTGCTTATAAATACTGAAAAATACAGAAACATTCAAGTCGGCAGACACAATCTATAAAAATTGGTATAAGTAGATTATCTACTCAGAATTAAATAAGGGTAGGAAGTACAAGACTCTGTTGTGTATTTATCATTAAATGTTAAAAACGTTTTCTATAAAAAGATTGAAGATGGCTCATTGAAAAGTGAACATAAATATGTGATATTGTCATATAATTAATAATTAATATATATTTGTCATATAATAATTATTCGATCAGAAAAAAATAATAAATATAAATACTATTTCTAAAATGTTTATAGCTCTAATGTTATTTACACTTTAAAATTAATATTGTACACAAATTGTAGTATTTTTAAATAATCCTATTACTTTTATTGAAACTATAAACATACATTATTTTTGGAAATACTACAAAAAATGTTCATACGGTCATCTCTTGCCAATGAAAAAATCTACAAAATCGGAAAAATTTAAGTTTAACCTAAATATATAGGAATCGCAAGAATGAGTACTTTTAAGGAGGTAAGATGTTTTCCACAAAAAACACGAGGGAGCAGCTAAAACGTAATAAACGGAAATAAGTGTGTTGGAAAATTTATTTCATCAATTTAGAAGTAAATTGTTTGGAGAATACAAGATCAGCGAATATAAGGACAACAGCGAGACTATAAACAGCTTAACCAATACAAAAACAAAACCTATAGTATAGACACATATACACACATGTATATACACAGCAGGTTATTGGGATAACAAATAATAGCGCTTGCTTGTAGAATTTGCTACTAAAGAAATCGATTATGCTTAAATCTGTTTCTTCAAGCAGTCTCTCTATCTCGCCGTTCTTCTGTTCCTCGCTATTGCTCGCTTAAAGGTAAATAAATGATGTATGGTCTAGAGTTTTTGGAACTGAAACAAGCCATGGCAACTACGCAAAGACAAATAGCAACTGCAGCAAATGCTGTTAGCTATAGTCTAAGCTACATATTACGCATACAACGCGTGGGCAGAGAGCTAAGCTGAAAGAAACTCAGTTGAGTAGAGCAAATCATATCTATACGCACATGCTAAACATGGCAAGGAGCCAGGTTCAGTGTACCAATGCAACGAGTTCAGGGGCAAGCTCGGCTTTTTGCCAGATAAACACTGCATAGACAACAAGAGAGAGAGAGAGAGTAAGAGAAAAGAGTGAGTAAGGGACAGGGTGCTAGTATTGCAGTTCTTGTTGTTGTCGCGTCTACTACATGTGTAAATTACGAGTTTTCGCACAAAAGTTGCAACAACAGGACATGCCGTAACAAGGACGCGCCATAGTCCAACCGAAGCTCGGTTTAGTGCGAGAAAGTGGCTAAAACTGTACGTAAAAATGCATGATATATGGTAAATGTTTTGTGGCATTTTTGGCTTAGTTAGCAGCTCTCCAACCGACGCTTGTAGCTGGTGTTACAGCCACTGCCACAACAAAGTATCTGTAGCTATAGCTATTGCTACTGCTGTTCCTGTTGCTGTATCTGTGTCAGTGTCTGTGTCTCAGGGCCAAGCATAATGCATACAAATTGTGGCATTTTATGCTGTGTTGCCCCGGGTTCGGTCTGCATTTGAGCATTGAACATGACATTTAACGATTGTCACAGATAAGAACAACGTTTCTTTTTAAGTCTCGATAGCAGCAAAACTTCACCTGACTCACCTGACTATATAATGTGAAAATGAAAATGTAAGCTCTTAAAATATGCAACAGATCTTTGCTAACTAATCGCTTGAATTTTAAACTTGTGCTTGAATATGTTTTAACTAAAGCTGAAAACTTTAAGGCGGCTTCTGTCTGAGCTACCTGTTAGTATGAGCTGACCTTTTGTTTGGCCCAAGGCCAAAAGCACTTAGCCAAGTTGAAATCTCAATGTGCTGGCTGCAGCAGCAACAATTGGCCTTCATTTTTCTCACATAAATCAGGATGAAAATTGAGATGGCCCAAAAAAAAGGAATAAATATGCACATAAATAGACTCGGCCGCAAAAACCGCACAAAAAATCTTAAACCAGTGATGGCTGGCGCTACATTCAATGCGACTAGCCATGTTGGTATCGTGTCGGTTGTTGTGTGAGCACAGAGCAAAACTTTTGGGGCAACTTCTGGGTAATAGAAATTGTACACTAAAATTGAATTATCTTTTGGCCAAGGCACAATTTAAAAATTACTCGCTTGGAAAATTCAATCAGCAAAACGGGCAAGCGCCAGCGAAAAGAGAAGAAAGCAAGCACACCTTTTTCTGCCCACTTTCTCAAGTCGGCCCTGTTTTTTTTCCTCTCTCTTTCTCCCTCTAACTATCTTTCTCGCTCTTCCCTGTCTCTCTTTTGTACACTTTGTGTGTGGTTCGCAAGTAAATAAATAAAATAAAACGGCAGCAATTGCGGCAGAAAGCAATTTTGTTAGGCATACACACCCACACCAACACACACATACACACCCATACCAATATACATACACACACACACGCACAAGGTGTCTTTAAGAGGCAGCCAAAAATGCTTAAGATGCCGCCAAGTCCAGGCAGTCAGCCAAGCAGCAGCACCAAAAAAATTTACACAATTTTTTCGTGTATATTTTTTGCTCGTTTACAAAGGCTTCAAGGAATTTTCGCTTTGCTTTTGGCTGACGCTCAAACTCGCTGCTTATACCCACCTCGCCTTCGCCTCACTGCGTCTTTCTAACGCACTTTTTTGTGTTGGACAACGTGTCGTGCTTTTGGCCCAGTTGCTGGTTATGTTGACTTAAGCTTTAAGCTGCTCAACTGAAGCGCGAAACGGCAATTTGTGCCCGTTGTTTGCTGGGTCTCAGCTCAGGCCTTAGGCTATTCGCACGCATTAGCGCCGCTAAGCAGGCAAAACACACACACACACACACACATACACAAATATATATATGTATGTATATACAGCACATTGAAAATCAAAATCAAAATCAACCAAAAAGTATTCCCAACAAAATAAGTAAAATGTGATTTGGTGTTGGTCTCTTTAAAGCTGCCAAACTTTAGTTAATGCTTGCATGTTCAGCGTTTGTTTAGTTTAGTTTTCGCTTAATATTATTATTACAATTCATAATCCAAATGATTTTTTGTCGCCTGTGCACGCACATTGTGAATTCGAGAACAAAAATGAAAATAAAAATGAAAACGAAAACGAAAACTAATTTGCAGCCATTGTTCAGATTTAATTTTGTACCTTTGACCTGACACAATGTGGCGTATACGTGATATATGCTTAACACTTGCAGCTCATCACGATTCCATTGCTTTTTGCGGGTAATCATTGAGTGTCACACGCAAGCAAAAATTCTGTTATTGTGGTTGTTGTTGTTGTTGTTGTTGTTGTTGTTGTTGTTGTTATTGGTGATGTTGTTGGTTGACTGTGTTTGTTCAGCTCATATATGGCAAATTTGCTGTTAGTACGTATTTTGTTGTTTCGGCGCATGAGAGTCTCATAGAGTTTTTGCTTTTAAGCACACTTAATCCTGCTTATTTCTACCGCAGCAGCCAAAGCTATGGAGGGTTGGTACGCATTGCTAAGCTGTCGCAGTATACTCTCAAAAAAAAAAGATATGCCATTCATGTGTGACAGACACATACATACACACACACACATACCTGTACTCAAATTCATTACAGCAGCAATGTGAAGTAATGGCTTTGTCTGTAAGTAGCTTGTGATTGAATTGAGCCGAGAACCAACATCTCATTTGGCTCGCACCCACCTGACAATTGTTAAATGTGTATGTATATATAATACGAAAATGTAAAATGAAATCAAAGCATTTAAAGCAACACACACACACAAATTCATACATACGCACACAGATACACCCATTTGCTGGCTGTGACAGTCATGTACCCCTTTTTTAATGCAACGCACTCTGCTGCTGTTGCTGCTGCTGTTGCTATTGGATTAGCTCCTGATCCTTGTTATTTATGTGGCATGTGCGTGTGTCCTTGTATGAGTTCGAGTATGTGTGTGTGTGCTGACACTCACATATATGGCAAAATGGAAACGCCATCTCACCGAGCGCTGAATTGTGCGCACAATGGCAAAAACCTGTTTTTCAATTATTTTTGTTAGCGTTGCTTGGGTTTATTTCCAGTTTTGCTTTTTTTCCTCTCCGTTTATTCATTTTTTTTTCTTTGCTCTCTCGTTTTTTTGGTTCAGGTGTTTTTTTGTTTGTTTATACTCTAGCAATTTCAGCGAACTCCTCATGCCCCCTGCCATATTTATTTTGAAATATTGTAGATGTGCCTGCGTGTGTGCAATACCGAAACCCATTTATAGAAGCGAAAGTGCGAGATGCTATTGAGTTGAATAGATTATTCTATATATATTCCATATAGTACTATATATACCTAATTGAATCTTGAATAGAAAGCACACATTTTCAATTCTACGAATATTAAAACAATTATTTGCAGTATTAAACACAGACAAAAATTGAATATCAATTTGAGTAAGACAATGCAACTAATGCATTTTAAGCATGACATAAATCATACGGTTGAGTTGAGTATGGCATAATTCCTATGCTATTGTATAATTTAAAATGCTTTACAATTAATTGAACTTGTTGTTGGTTTGACAATTACAACGAATGTAGCACATTTAACGCCTAAAAGCAATTCGTTGTAACTATTTAGTAGTTGGATTTAACAATAAATAGGCATGACATTAATGTCTTGGGTAAACAATTTTAATTTGCTCTATGTATGCAGCTGAGAGCGTGAGACAGGGTTTTGCATTTATAATTGACACAGACAGACACAGACGTGGACACACAGACGCACAGACTACAGAAAGCAGACTGGTGCTAGTGGTGCTGGTAGTGCTGGTGGTATGGTGGTTTTGGGGTTGCATTTGAGTGCGACATGCAAACCACACTTGTATGCCATTTCGATAAGAGACGACAAACGATGGCGCATGCCACTGTCAGTTGCCTTGAAGCCTCGCAGCTCGCAACTCGGAACTCGGTGCTCGAACTCAAACTGAACTCAAACTGCTGGCAAATTATGGTAAAACATACAGCGAGTGCGGCTAATAGTCGTAGCCATAGCCCAGACCCACAGGGGGCTCATTCAGGCTATGGTATTGCTTTCACTGCTATTGCTGCTGGTATTCGCAGTTCGTAGGTGATGGTGCATGCGAACCGAGGGCTTGCCATACACCATACACACAAACCACACAGTATGTTATGCCATGACTGACTGACAGACGGACAGACCGACAGACAGACAGATAGACAGACAGACAGACAGACAGACTGATAAACTAAAAGACAGACAGTCCGTGGCGGGTGTCAGGGAAGTGCGGGTGGGTGCAAGCCGAGCGAAAGGACGCTTAAGGCGTGGCTCTGTCTGAATTGCATGACATCGCCTGCTGCTACGAAGCCCTGTGCATACAATGCAAGTGACAGTTTATGGTATGCAGGTATGCAATGCATTTTATTTGCTTTCGATTAGAGGCGACACCCCTTTTCGGTGGCATCCAGTTGGCATATTGTTGTTTGGCTCGCTTGTTTGTTAGCCTTGTTTATTGCGACTAATTTCGTGTTAAGAAATTTGCAAATAGCAAAAGCTTTGACATCGTCTATGCAGCACGTCGTGTATGCCTGATTATTACAAGCCAGCCGGATACATACATACATCGGATAAGGCTACGGTTCCGATTTTGTTCCGCTTGAGCGCTTTCTAATATCTAACTAAGGGTCGATCTCTGTTTTGTAGTGGTTTTCTCTCTGTGTCTGAGTGTGTGTGTGGATAATGGGTTGGGGTGTCTCTTGTCTGTTTTGTCTGGCTGTCAGCAACAGCTGCTGTCGATTTAAATATGCAGCACAAACGTTGAACTTGAATTTTAAATGTCATGCACCGCAAATAACATGTTGTATGTGGTCATTAACTGTCAATTGCACAATAACAATATACCCTCGTATCGAATATGAACGCCAAACTATATATTAATATACCGTGAAAGTACCCTCAACGGTTCCATAAATATACTATATACTTATTCGAGAAGGAAAACTCCATAACTGTCAGATTGACGGCTGCCTGAAGGCCATTAACTGTCAAGGTTTTCATACCGAAATTCATGCATTTATAAATAATATGTGCACTGTTTGCCGTCATTGAAATTGATGCAGATTTAAAATATTTGGCAAATCCATTTGAATCATTAGAGTAAATGTATAAAAAATATATTTAATATACTTTATCAAATATTTGTAAAATATTGAAGTATACGTTAGTTAATTTATAAGAAAATATTAAAAGAAAATTATAATGAAATACCTTACATTACTCATTTTAAATGATCTCCTTCAATTTATTATATTGAATTTAATTTAATTAAGAATTTAACTCTTACTTTCTCTCGTTATTATCTGCATTTTGACGAAGACTACACTTCTAAATAAACCAAACAAAACTAATTTCGTTATCCATTTAATATATTTTGAATGCAATATTTTTTTCTGTCTGGCATAAGCCACTCAGTTTGCTTGCCTGTTGAATATAAATATATATATGCATATGTTTTTATACATATGCGATATGTGAGGAATATATAGATGAAAAATACGTGAACACCTAACGAAAAACTACAAAATGCAAAATCAACAAAGCGCCCACGAATATACTCGATGAAAAGGCGCAAAGTTGATGATATTGTCACGTTTATATAAAGTCCACATTCAAAATAAGAAAACAATTGCCATAGAGAGCATAAAGGATTGCCGTCCAATAGGCGACAAGTGGCAAACGCTGCGTATGCGCAATCTGCCGAACTGCACGAAAATTGTGTCTGGTTTCTGGTTCTGGTGGCTGGGGTTGAAAATCGAGGCAAAAGCCAAATAAACATAATTTTTTGTTGTACAGGTAACAACAATCAGGCTAAAAGCACAGTACAGGTGTGACAGCTGTAGTATGTGTGTGTGAGCGTGTGTGTGTGTGTGTGGGTGGTGTGTATATGGCATATGTAACAATGTTTGCATGGCCAGATTCAGATTAAAAATTATGCTTTGTTTGCACAACTGTCAGCACAAAAAACGCCAGCAACAACAACAAAATAAAAAAAAGGAAGCAAAATATATAAAAAAAAACTTTTTTGGCCCACAATGACAACAAACCAAACAAAAAGTTGCCAAAAACTTTTCGCAGCGTCTGCTGACAGTGAAGCGCTGTGTAGAGGGTGAGTGTGTGTGTGTATATACATACATGTTTGTTAGGGGGTGTGTATGTGTGTGTGTCTGTGATACTTACCTTGCAGTGCAAAATATGTGTCAGCTGATGGCCGTCATAGCTGTTGTTATGCGCTATATACAATAATAATGGCAACTGCCTTCTACTTGCTAAAGAGGACCACGCAACATAATCATCTCTCCTGCTCAGCTCTCTGGGTTGTGTTTAGGTCTGTGGTTTTTTGGGGGATTTTTTTGCAATCAGCATTTTTTCTTTATTTATTTGTTGTTTTCATTCTCTGCTCGTTTTTGCTTCTGCTTTTTTTTGTTTTTGTATTTCTTTTTTTTTTTTTTTTTTTTGGTTGGTCGTTTTGCAAGTTGAAGTTTATTTTGTAAACATGCCACTAAAAGTTTTCCACTTTCCTCTAAAATACTCAAACCGAATGCCAACACCCAGCGACAACGTGTCGTATTCTCGTTCTGCTACGTGTGTGCTTTTGTGTGTGTGAATGTGTGTATGTGTGGGTGGGTATGTATAGTGTCTGTGTGTATATATGTGAATATATATATTTGGCTGTTTTTTTAGTTAATTTAAAAAGTTTTTCGGTTGCTGCTGCTGCTTCTCCTGATACTGCTCCTGATTCGCTTTCTTGCTTTTTTTATATTTCGTTTGATTTCATTTTCCACTTTTCTTCTATTTTATTTTATTTTTTTCATTTTTGTTTGATTTGCAGCAGTCGGAAAATTGGTAAACGATTCGTCGCATTGCTTCATGGTGTAATAGTACACATTTTGTAGTTGTGGTTGTCCTGGCCTGGGAAAACTGACATTTGTGCGCCTTTTATTTTGTCAAGGAATTGCTTTTACAGTTTTTTGGTTCGTTTGCTTTGCTTTTGGCTCTTACTGCTAATGCTGCTGCTGCTGCTGCTGCTGCTGCTGCTGCAAATACAACTGCTATTTCTACTACTGCAAATGCTTCTACTTCAAAATGTTTCCTTTATATATGTGCTGTCACTGAAATTGAATTAGAAATCGCATGTTATGCCAGCTGCCTCAGGTATTCTCTCACTCTCACTCCCACAATCATGCCGTTCCATTATCCTGTCTTGTTCTATGCTATTTATGTACCACTTGGACTGCTTCGATTCGGTTTGTTTAAGCCCTAAAACATTTAACTCAAGGAAAGATTGTACATAAATTAAATTTGCTTGCTATTTTATTTGTTCACCGCTTATGTATTTTAATTTCAATTAATTTATTTTTAGATATAGAATTTCGTAGTTCAGTCTTTTTGAATAACCACTGTTCATATTTAGCTTGTGTTTACATATTGTCACACTAAAACATTTTAACACGGAGTTTTGATTCCGTGGTTCGCATTAACTTTTATTTTACCTTAATTTTATTTCTGCATAATATTAAAATGTCTTTAGACATGCAGTTCTGAAACTTGTTGTTCAAATATTTAAAAAAGTCATTCTTAGACTGATGCAAAGCATTTAAGAGTTTAAATATAACGTTTTTGTAATCTCTCAACTGTAACCAACTCTGCACGTTTAGCGTACTTTAATTAGATTTCATTTAGAGCATATCTCATTCTGCTCCCTTGGTAGACAACCAGCTGCTGTCGCCGAGGATTCTACTGGCCAGCCAGTCGTCTGCCAACACATAAATGTGGATGCGAACGCAAACGCGAACTGGCACAGAA
Organism: Sphaerogastrella javana; assembly: GCA_037040025.1. NCBI lineage: Eukaryota > Metazoa > Arthropoda > Insecta > Diptera > Drosophilidae > Sphaerogastrella > Sphaerogastrella javana. Next base: position 21,829 of record JBANCZ010000027.1, on the reverse strand, counting down.
CGGCAACACTGGCACGGACATGGACTCCAGCATGGACACGAACGTGGCCTGTTGACAAGAGCACTGTGTGTCTGTGTCTCTACAGATACCACCCGGCTTTCCCTCTCGCTATGACCGTGAGTGTGTGTTAGGCAAAATTTTTGCGCTTTTTGCGTGAAAAATGATGGAAAATAATTTGCCAACGACAACGCACAGCAGCCAGGCAAGGACTTAAAGCAAACTCTAAGTGCTGCTTTGAACGTGCATTTGACGTGGCCATTTGGTGCACCTTTCGCACGACACCATCACCGTCACCGTCTCCATCATCATCACCGTCACCATTTCCGGCACCGGCACTGACACTGGCAACCCTGCACAGCTGCCGCATTCGGCTGTATTGCTGGGGCGTGTATTTACTCTTTGCCTGCTTTTTGTCTCGACATTGTGTCACCGTGTGTATTTAGGTGAAATTTATTTTACTAATTATTTTGTAAGCGTCCAAGCTGCGAGCGCTGCTTAATGACATTAAAGCTTTTTGAGCCATGTTATAAATACTGAGTTTTTAAGGGGAATCCTCAAATATATTGATTATAATTCTAGCAACTGTTGTTTTAAGTTAGTTTAATTTAAGCTCAAAAAGTAAGAAGAATTCACATCCTGATTATATGACAATAATTTTATATGAATGATTTAAGTCACATTTTAATATTAACATCTCTCAATCTGAACATAGCATCATAGGGGAAACGTTTTTCTTTTTTCTTTTTTAGGACATGCGGTTGTTGTTATTTATAAGGATGAGCAAGTTCAGTCTATTTTATTCATATGCATATGAAATTATTTGTTTAACTCAATTTTCGTTCCATTCGCCGTTTTTGCATAAAATTCCCATGACGCATGAAAATATGAACAGAGCAATAAATTTATACATGCAACGAAATGAAGCGAAACGAAACGAAACGGAAATAAGAGATCAACAACACAAATTTTTATATAGCTCTCTGGGGATAATCAGCAGCAACAAGAACAAATACAACAACAACAGCATCAACAACAACAATAGGAGAGAGGCTAATGTAAAGTCCAACGTAGACACATAAAAATGAGAATTTATGCATTTTTTTAAGCAGCCAGGAAAAGTAGCCACCACAGGGACAGCGACAGCAGCAGCTGGGCGTGGCAAGGACAGACGATTCTGTGGCACTGGCTGTGGCAATGCCAAGCTAAATGGACACCCAATGAAGCAGGTGACGCAGGTGACGTTTTGGATTTGTGACTATGAAAAAAAATACGAGAAAAATTCCAATAACAACAAGAGCAATAAACAAACCTGGCGCACATGTCGCCCAAAACAGGAAAAAGTTAATAATGAAGTTGTGTAAATGGCATAATTTTATATTTATTAATTGAACGTTTTCAGCTGCATCGCACCCACACATCGAGCCAGAGTTAAACTTTTGTTCATTTGCGTTACAAAAATAAAAAGTATAAAAAACAACAACAAAAAAAAGTTGAACAGAGAAAATAATATTATAACCACAAATTTAAATGCCCGCCACAAAAGTTGTTGTTGCGGCTGAATGAAAAACAACAACAAAATGCAGTTAAACGTGGCATTTAACAGACAACCGCCAACGATTTAGTACATTTTTTTTCAGCTAGAGAATGCAAAATATTTTTTAATTGAGAAGTCGTTCATGAAAAATGAATCCACGTATGCAATTTCAATTATAAACAACACAATAAAAAAAACAAACGTAACGAACTTAATATTGCAATTAAAAGGAACAACAAAGCTAACAGAAAACAGAATTAAAGTTATCCATACGAAATTATTCCATTAACAAACACTTATCGAAAAAGAAATAATATAATTATATTATAATTTTAAGAAGAATTTACTATTCTTTTTCAAATGAGAATATCTCATAACAGATGAAAGTGTGCTAAACATTTATCTGTTTAATTGAGTTTGAAAAGATCAGCAAAGATATGGGCTAGATTTATTACCGAAACTTTTTATATTTAAATACTTTTCCTTTATACAGTATTTTTAAGCTCATTATACTCATGCATATCAACATTTGGTTGTTTCCACGGGTCGCCAAGTCTCAGTTCGACTACAAAAACGCCTTTAAAAAAGTTTCAAATGAGCAATTAAAATTTTATGACGTCGCTTGAATAATTAAATTTAATATGCTAAATGCTCACGAGTTTCAGCTGTCAGTTAAGACGAGACCATAAAAGTTTTCTAGCAGCAATTTTTCAATTAAACACAAGATATAGCAAATACTTGAAATGCAACACTTTCGACAATGAAAGTAAAATAAATTAATCAAGCGATAAAAAAAATCAATAAAAATATATTAGCTACAAAAAAATGTATCAAAATCTAAAGGAAAAATGTTAAAATGTTTTAAAAATATCAATGTTTTTTTAAAAATATACATTTTAATAATATACATTGTAAATAAATCAATGAGGGCAATAATAAGCTATAAGTATATAATAGAATATCTAAAAAACAATGATTGTGTATATTGATATAATAGCAATATGAAATATTGTGAATCCTCAAATATTACTATATATCCATATATACCCATTATACCCATACCATTCAGCATTATATATTATGCACTTAATATACAGTCAAGAAATTGCAGCTAATATCATTGTTCAGTTTATGTAAAGTCCATAGTATTCGCATTTACTTACCTGGCTTGTAACCATCACTGTGCTCATGTGCCTCCATGCGACCTAGTTGCAGGTGCAGTATGCCCAGGATGAGGCACAAAATCAGGGGATTGCATTTGATTGACTTCTTCATGTTGGTCCTGTGGCTTTGCTTTTTCACTATGCCAATGCCAATGGTAAATTCAATTGTTACACGTAAAATACTGTGTATACCAGATGCGAATGTATATATGTGTGTATATTTTGGCCTATATATATATATATATATATATATATTTATATGTATATGCTGTACAGGTAGTAGAGGCAGCTACACTGGCATTAAAAATGCAAATACATTTGCCTCGCTTTCTGCAAACATCATTTCAGATATGTACACACGCACACACATTCACGCAAGTACGGATGGTGATATATATATTTATATATATGTATATGCGTGTGGTATATACTAAGTAAATGATTTGCTGGCTTTTTGCGTGTGTTGGTGCTGACAATTTTCGTTGCTCGGCTTGAATCCTTTTTTGTTGTTTGTTGCTTTAATTTTTTCACTTAATTAAAAACTTTGGCGGTGCACATAAATTCATTTTAATATTTACAAACAGTCGGCCCTTTCTAAGTTGCTTCTGGTTTGTTTAGCTGTCGTTTTGTTGTATGTATGTACACTCTGTTTGTTTTATTTTATTTTATTATTTTTGTCAAAGCACATAACCGTTAAGTTGAATTTTTAATAGAATTTGCCGAGGCGACCATGTAATTTTAGTGTCGCCTCTCTCTCTCTCTCTCTTACACAGACACGCTCTCACATATGCTGATTGTGCGTGTATGTTTTGTTTATAAATATTTAAAATAAAACGAGCACGTGTTGCACATTTTGAGCTGCTGCTGCTGCTCAGATCGCTCTCTGGATGCTGCTTAAAATTTTGTTTTAAATCTGTTTTCCATGTTGTGCTCCAAGAATTGTAAGTCCGCGTTCCTGCAATTAGATCAAAAGAACATTACCGAGATTGATGTGGTTAGTACAGAATCATCTTGTTGTGGTTGCTTTCATGTGCAACAATTTTTTTCGTTTTGTTTCGTTTTCTGTTCCGTTGCTCTTTTTTTTTTGGGCGTTTTGGGATTAGGCTATAAATAAATGGTCATTCATTTGGACCAAGGCTATTACATAATACCGCAAAAAGCGAGCACAAAATAGGCAAAAATACCAAAACAGGAAAAAAAACGCACGAACCAACGAAACTAACTTGATGCCAATCAATAATGATAGATTAGCTCTGTCCGGGCATATCAAATACAGCACTGAGCAGAACTGAATAGAGCAGAAGCGACAACAGAAAAGAGCAGAGCAGAAGAGAAAAGGCTCGTAAACTATATACAATCCGCTGTGGGCCTTGTTTTTCCACTTCGCCTAAGCAAATGAATAGCCCGACAAACTTTTCGCACACTGCCATATTAATTGAGAGACAGAAAATTCACTAAGCTGGTATGGTTTTTATGTATGTGTATGTGTTTTTGTGTATATGTCTATGTGTATGTGTATGTTGAGTTAGACACGTGCCATGTAAACATGCCATATGAAGTTATTCCTGGCATACGCAATCGAAATGTCAATAGGTTCATATTGTACTCATAGAGTTGCACGTAACTCCCTTTGCTAACAACATGGCTAACAGGCTCTTACCAACTACTGCCACAGGTAATTGACAAAGGAGTCATGAAAACTTTGACTTGAAAGTTTCGCCACGTTTTTTGTTTAACACGCAGCGCCCCCGCCCGAGCTGACAAAACTTGCCTCTGACATTGCCAGCAAATGCCACGTCTGACAACCACAAAACCCAGCCCACTTCTCAGCCCACTGAAAGCAAATGCCAACTGGGATCAAAAGCCAGCTGGAGACAAACCATACCAAAGGCTCTTGCTTCCCATATAATGCGGGGTACCTTCACTCCTCTCTCCCAGATACATTGAGCCACCGTCTCTCAATGAAGTTGCGTTAACTAAGTTTGCATTGGGTAATTAAGAGCTGTGCAAGTGTTTATTGAGAGCCAAAGATTTTGTCGTGGCAGGCAACTTGCTCTAAGTAGTTGGTTAGTTGGTAACTAGTAACAAAACTAGTGCAAAAACTGCTGCCACTTGACAGAACTACAAGCTACAGCTGAGTAGTCTGTACTAAAAGTTAAACTACAACCACAAAATACACTTATTATAGATAATCTAAAGCACTGAAGTGATTAACAGATGCTGCTTCAACTTGCCAATAAGACAGCTCGATTAAGTTAATACTAACATACTTTAAAGTGTAGTCAAATAAAACTTGATGTTTCCACGAACTGTAGTTCTTTCATCATAATTGAATTGCCCAAACTGTATATCTATATTAATAAGCCATTTATTATTATTTATCTTTTATGATCTCAAGTGTTTTACTGCAACTTCACTTCTTTCTACTGCACTACATTAGCACTTACTCAAGCTGTTCCCTCTGGTCGATATTTCAGTTACTTTTTGCTTCTATTTGCGCTAGTCACTGAACCCATTTGGGTATCGCACATTAAAGAGTCAACAAATGGCACATTAAGCTTGTGAATGCATTGACAAAAAAGCTGGGCAATGTATATAGGAAGGGCATATAGGAAGAAGGAACAAAAACCATTCAATTATGCCAACAATATGCACACATTTCAACCCGAAAGCAGACAAACAACAAAACATAAGCCAGAATACAGGAGAATATATAACAATAATAATGTGGGGAGGGCAGAGAAAACAGCAACAAAAACGATATTCATAAAATGTAGCGAATAGCAGTGAATAAGCAGCGCGAGTGCATTTGAATTGGGTGAATGTTTTTGCTTCTGGTTTCGAGTTAGACTTCGACTATGAGTAGTAGTGGCAGCAGCAGTACTAGTATGATAGTTTTTTTTTTTTTGCTACTGTTCGTATTCCTCGTATTTGTGTGTGTGCGAGTGCCACTGAATGTGTGTGCAGGTACTTGGTATACTGTGTGAGTGTATTGTGTGAATGCCTCATGGCGTTTAGCGCATAAATTGAGCGCAGCAATTTCATTTAAATGTGCACAATAAACTTAGCTCATGACCCCTCGAGCATTTTGGCTCTCGTTCTCTGATGTTCTGACTTCTCGGTCTCTGTCTCTGTTTGTCCTTATCTCTGTCTTTGTCTCTATATTTGGCTCTCATTCTATTCCCCTGTGCCTGTCTCCATCGTCTAAATCACATTAATTTTTGCTAGCAAAATGCATAATGCAGGACCTCAACGACTACGAGGAGCACTGGGACAGCTGCCTTGCCTTGCCGAAAGTATGCATACAATACACACACAAATATCATACACATATATGTGCATACATACCGCACACACTAATACATACTGGCACCCCCATGTGCTCTGGATTTTTTTCTTATTGTTGTTAGCCGTTTGACAATTGAATTCAAATGAATTGCGGTTGAATTTTCTAACAAAGCAAAAGTGAAATGCAACATGAACACTAGAAAATGTAACTGCTCTACGAAAAAAGTTAAGGGAAACTTTTTTGAAAAATTGCGAAATCAATAAGCATGCACACACATACATATATATATATATATAAATATATATATATAGTATATATCTATGTATGTGTATGTTAGTTGAATGAGAAAGAGACAGATAACGAGACATACCATATAGCCAGACAGGAATACAAAAGGTAATTTAGTCGCTTGACATGCTTTTCAAACTGACAAATGTTGCGATTTGTCATTGGGGTTTTTCGTGCACCCGACGTTGCCTTGTTGAGGTTTTCCATTCCTCAGTGCGTACTCATTTGCATGCCGTACTTTGGCCAACTTATTTTAGTTGAAGCTGAAATATTCGAGAGTTCTAAGTAAATGAGGAAATAATACACAAACAAAATAAATTCAATATATTCAGCGAATATTTCAAATTATATGTAAATTTTATCTATCAATACAAAAAATATGTTATTGTTTTTCCGTGCTATTAACAAATCTCTTTAAAAAAATATGTATCTTTAAATAATTTCATTAAAATTTTAAAAAGATACACAAAAAAACTTTTGTGTTTACTCTCACAGACTTGTTGTGTATTGATTTCCTTGCGAATTTTGCACTTCGTTTAAGTTCGGCCGTATTACAAGAGCCTACCCTTGGGGCCACTTCAATTAAAAGCAGCTCGTATTGCCTTACCATCACTTATTCCAACCCACGGCCTTTATTCCATTGCCTGCAGCATACAATTTTAAGCAATATTTTAAAAGCCTGTCTCTTGAATATTTTATGTTTTATATTTACAACGCCCTCGCTTCATGGACTCAACTTAAGCATTTTTCTCAACACAAAAAAAAATAAAAATACTGAGAGAGCGAGAAAAATACCAGAAAAAACAAGTACCAGAAATTCCAGCTGAAAATGTTGCACCTGCAGCTGCAGTTGAAACAATTTCCTTCAGTTCGCTTTTCTCGCTATTTTTTTTTTTTTTTGCCTCAATTTCCGGCAAAGGACCGACGCGGCTTAACCACTGCCGCGAGCACAACTCACAGCCACTCCCACATTCATTTGAACTATACGCTTAAGTGAACACTGCTAAAAATAAAAATAAAATAAGATTTCTACAAAAAAAGGATAAAACAAAGAAAAATTTAAAAGTCACTGATTTTAAATAATTTTTGTTATTTTATTTAATTTTTATTTTATTTTTATTTTATTTTTACTTGCATTTTTAATATTGAACATGTCAGGGCAGAGTGGGCGTAGTGGGCATGGCTTCGACCTAAATATTTGCAATGCTGTTATATTAAAAAACAGTCAGAGCAATGCATAGGCCACAGAGCAAGAGGGAAAGAGAAAAAGATAGAGAGAACAGTAACAACATGCCGCTAGCAAAAGGCCATATTATAAAAATGGCGACAAACGACCGGAAGTGGCGCGGCAAAAAACGCTCCCATACACACGCTGTAGCAAACACCAACACACACACACACACACACACACACAGTCACACACATACAGCAATAAACGCATGTATATGAGTAACAAGCATAAAAAAAAACTCTAACCAGCCGGCTCAGCAAAGTCCTGGCGCTGACTTCCCCTGGTTTAAATATAGCCCGACTAAAGCCAACGCCAAAGCCAAAGCCAAACAGTTGACAAACGCCAAACGCACGCCAACTCTGTGTGTGGGGGAGTTTACAAGGGTTGGGGGGTTTGTGGTTATACGACAATAAGGGATACCGGGTGGGTAGGGATGGTCGCATCTATCGTGGCGCATATAATGAGCTGGCATGGCATGGCTGCTCCATGGCCGTTGCTCATTTCCAGGTCGACGTAATTTGTCCATAATTTGTCTGCGTCTTCCACACAGACAGGCACTGACTCTGCCACACAGGCACAAGCGCGTCTCTATGTCTGTGAATGTGGAACCGGGGATGGGGTTTCCCTGTCTGTGTCTCAGAGCTTTATCTATGGCGCACTTAGACGCTATTTATGTCTTTTTATTTTTATATTATATGCATCCGACCGCAGCTTTTTTTTTGACGTCTCTGCGGTTATTTTGATGGTTGTGCTCTATAACAAAAGACGGCGTGTAACAAAAATTATGAACAAATTATATTTGTAGTAATAACAAATATAGACACGTGTGTGTAAATATAGTCCAAAAATTGTTTTTCTTGTGTAAGCTTACATAACGTGAGTTAGAATAGAACAAAGCATTCAGTTCTGTGACCAACTGGCCATTAATCTAAGTTCAAGGTTCGAGACCACGAAAAAGTCGGGTCTCTTTGTTCCAATATCCCAGTGATTTCCTATGATTATTTGCGAACAGCGTACTAACTTTCACTGCCTCTAATGCATAGCTCACTCAATGTATTTGTGGTCTGTCTTTGTGTGTCCGTATCTAATTAAAATGGACACGAGTTAATCATGTTGATTGTTTTCACTGATTGATTGATTGTTTCTATTTCAGCATTCGCATTTCCCATTTCCATGCACCAAACGGCAACGTTCTCAGTTTGTGTTTGTAGGTTATACTATTTAGAACTTTGGTCGATGGAGTATATGTTAAAAAACTTTCTACAAACAAAATTCATTACATAAGTTTATACTGTTATAGCTTTAATAGCAACTAATAGTATGAAGAATTGCTAAAAAAAAAAAACTAGAGCAACATTTACTATTAGATTGTTTTTTTTTACGTAGGGCACTCCAAAGGGTTTTAAACTAAATATTTAAATGTAATAGTACATACAATCAAGATCGTTAAATCTTAAGTATTAAAATAAAAATTAAATTAAGATCATAAAATATTGAAAAAATAAAGTTTTGAAAATGGTTTACACCAACATATATCTATAAGGGCACTTAATACAAATTCAATTATTTTTCTTATTTATTTGTTTATCTTAATTTCATAATTGCATTTCCTTCTTAGTGGTGTTTTAATCGCTTTTTAAATGGCCATAATTTGGCTGAAAATGTTTACCCACCACATATTAAATTTGTTTAAGCTTACAGGGGGGAGATAGGGCGGTAGAGCCTGAGAGCTATTATTGAAATATATTCATGAGTCAGCGTTGGCTGCCTGTTGACATCGTGCTGTGAAAACAACTATAATAAAAACAATCAACAGTAGCGGCATGAGCAACAGCTGCACTGACAATAACTCTTGCCATAGAGTTGCACACATCAACACACACTCACACACATACGCACACCTATGCAAACAGAAATTGTTGTTGTTGTTTTTGCTGTTGTTGTTGACAGGTTCCCACATAAGTATGCTACAGTTTTTGTCATGCAATAACAAGGAGGGGTAGTGCAGCAAAACGTAAACGCCTTTTGTTTTGTTAAAATCTCTCTTTCTTCCTCACTTCATATGTATATATCAGAATGTGTGTGTGTGAGTGTGTGCGGTAAGTGTGTGTGTGTGTATTATTCTGTATCTATTGCATCCACCATTGCAGCTGCAGCTCGAGCCCTGGCTCCATTTAATATTGAAAATGTTTTGTTTTAATTAACTGTCGCACGTTTTTTATGGCAAGCATCTGCCCCTTGGCAAGCGCTCTATTTCTCTTGCCCGCTTTTCCCTATCTCACTCTTTTTCCATCAATTTCCATCTCTCTCTCTCTCTCTCTCTCTCTCTCTCTCTCTCTCACTCTCTCTCTCTTTCTCTCTCTCCCTCTCTCTCAGTCTTTCTGTCTGTATCTCTCTCACTTTTTGTATATTTTTCTCTCTTGCGCATTCTTTTTAATGTAACTGTAGGCCTGTAAAATAAACCGTTTGCCTTTGCGAATTGTTAAAGTATTTTACGCTCTTTCTCATTCTGTATGGATCTTCCATTGATTTTGATATATTCTTTTTCATTTTGTTGTTATTGTTGTTCCTGTTGTTGTTGCCATTATTATTATGGAGCGCTTTATTGTCACGCAGAGACGTTGGCTGCTGCCACAAAACGCTTCATGTGCTATGGCCGCCGCATCAAATTTATGTTTACAGCACAAATGGGAAGCGCTATGAAAAGTCAGCCAAGGCCAAGGAAAACAGCAACAACAGCAACAACAACAGCAACAGCATCAGCAGCAACAACAACAACAACAGCCATAGCATCATCAGTAGCTATAACTGTAGCTACAGCAGACGCAGCATCTGAAACAATGCTTCTTGTCGCAGCGGAAACGGAAACGGAAACGGAAGCTGCGGTGCGCGCGTGTGACTCTGTATGTAATTGTGAGTGTGCGTGAATGCGTTCGTGTGTATGCGTGTGTGTGTGTCTGTGCAACAACACTCAAAATGTTTTGGGTTATATGAAGACATAAACATAAAAGTGTTTTATAATAAAGCAAAGCGTGAAATAATTCACAGCACTGTGCTCGAGAGTCCACATCGAAGCCAGCAGAAGCTGACAATTTTTATAGTCTTTTACTCATACTCACACAATGGCACACACACACACACACATACATACACACACGTATACAGAAGCACCGAAACACACACTTAAGCAAGCTGACAATGATGTTAAATAAAATATTGTTTATATGCCAACATAACAAATGGCCATAGCTGTAGCCATAGCCATAGCTGTAGCTGTGACCATAGACGTAGCGAGAGGGGACTCATAAAGTGCACGTTAGTCAACGCCATCAAGCAAACACCTAGAACATTATTAAAGCCATGGCAATAATCTAGACCAGCAGAGGATTTGTGTCATAAGAGTCGCAGTGCGCAGCGGTCATAACAATAATGACAGATGTGCGTTTTAAGCATGGATTCAAAGTATTAATATTTAACAGTAAATAATATTATGTTATTTATATGTCGCTCCCTTGGCGAATGACTATCAACTGCTCTAATAAAAGCAAAAAAAAAAAAACATTATATATATATATATATATTATATATTGTAACTGATTTACTTTATAAGGAATCTAAGTGGAATCCTCTTCTCAAATTAGAAAATTTTCTATTTCATTATTCAACTAAAAGCTTTAGTAGTTACTAATTACCAGGGGTATAATTGTACGGCTGACCTAGTTGAGGCTTCTGCCCTGATGTCCTCGTCATGGAATGAAATAAAACCAAATAATCTAACCCAGCAAGGACACAAAGCATTAAACATGGGTCAGCCAGCGCTCAGACCACAGATCTAACACCCTCAACCCTCAAGGAAACACCAAAAAAATATACAAAAATATTTTCTCTCTTTTGTGAGAAAGTTTGCTGTGTGTGTCTGTGTGTGTGGCGTTTAGTTTTTGGAAAATTGCTAATTTATTATTTTGCGCATTTAAATATTTTAAGTGTCCCACAGGATTTGCCCGCACACATGCACACATTATGTCAGATAAACTTGCAAGGACAGCCAAAAAAAAAAAAATCGAAAAAATGATGTCGCCTGGCTGCCTTTGCTGGCCCCATTGAGTCTTGTACTCGGTGTCCTGTGTGTGCACTGGTAACAGCAGCAGCACCAACAGCAGCAATAGCAGCAGCCACGTTACATGTTAATATAATTTTAATGAAAATTAACATGAAGCAAGGCACTTTTTGCTCCGCACGCTTTAATTTCCCAAAAGACCTGGCGACTACCGTCAGCCCTGACAGCTGACACGTGTGTGTGTGTGTGTGCGTGTGTGTGTTTGTGAGTGTGAGTATGAATGAGTGTGTGTGACTATGGGTATGTGTGAGTATGAGTGTGTGTATAAAAGACATGTGTTAGTGCTGGTTTATTACACACACGCCCGGCATTTTAGTGTGTTAGGCTGAACTGTGTTATACTATACTGAACTGAACTGTGTTATACTATACTTGTCATTTAAGCTGCGCTCATTTTCATTTTCATCGCTCTCCATTTTGGGTCCCTCTCACTCATTGTAAGACTCTTTCTGTCTCTGTCTCAGTCTCAGTCTCAGTCTCTGTTTTACTGCCAGTCTCATTCTCATTCGTGTGCTCAGCTTGTGTATATATATGTATATGTATCTCGCTTAGTTATATAACTTTTTGCTTTTTGGTTAATTTGTTGCTGCTGCACGTTTAGACGCTTGTGAGTCAAGTGCGTTCTTGTGTTGGGATTTACGCAACTAATTTTACATAGGCACAACAATTTTTGCTCAAAATGTCTGCCAGAGTCGCGCTGCGTTACTAGAAGCTCGCTTGGTCTAGGCCTAGACCTGACTTTGATTTATAATACCTGTAGAAGTGAAAACATAACGCCTACAACTACACCCTATACACACGGACACAACACACATACACACAAAGCTGTACCTCACCAGAACCTATACCCACCCACACATATACCCACTCGTACGCTCGCACCACTCAAACCCACATTCACTCTACCTTTTCTCTTTGTCTCACGTTCCTTTTGTATATATGTGTGTGTGTGTATGTATATGTATGTGTATGTGTGTACCCTTGCCTGTTTGCCCACCGCAGCTCTGCTCTATAGCTAGTAGCTAGTTGCTTGTACCTGGCAAATGGGCGTGGCACAGCGAACAGTTCATAAGCCTTTGTAACTTGGCACGCGCTTGTTGGCTCAAATTTTGCAGCACTACAGCCACCACATAAACACACACACATACACACACACACACAGAGACACCGTCCACACGCCCACACATACACAGCATCTTTTGTTGGGCACAACTTTTGGCGGTTTCGGCGCCCTCTTGGTCCCCGCATTCCATTGAGCACCCAAAAACTGTTTGTCAAGTTTCAATATGTCGCTGCACTTTGATGATTGTGTTCAGCTTGTGCGCTAACAAGGCTATAACGACAAAGCACTAAGTATACATACACAAAAAGAGAGAGAGAGATAGACAGATAGAGACGAAGAAAGAGAGAGAGAGAGAGAAACATTGGTGCTAGTTGGGGCATAAAATTAAACCATGAACGCATTTTGTATGGGATATGGAACAGTTCTTTTGGGCATGACATAATTTCCTTGATATTTAATCTACACTTATTAAAATTAATAAATTAAAAAGTATTATTATTTATGCTTATAGAAATTTACAGCATTTATATTATATAGCATTTTTTTAAATAAATTATTAAAGAATTAAAATAAAATAATTAAAATAAATATATAAACTATGTCGAATTTTAATTCACTTAAACTTTGCTGCATTTGCTGCCATTGCGACTGCCCAATAATGACCATCATCATTAATTAGAGTTAGTTAGTAGCACGATTCGTTCTATCTGAGCAAACGATATGTAATTGTCAATCGATTCTAATGACTAAGTGCTATCCAGTGTCTTTGTGTTAGCCATCAAATGGCAATTTGTCTGCTGATCATTAATCGCTTAGGCCAGCAGTGACAATCTAAAATATGTTACTGATCTCTGTCTGTCGCTCTCTTTCTCTGTATCTCTCTCACTCTGTGCATAATGGGAAATGCTTCATACACTTGCTTTTGACCGATTGACCACTCTGTGTGTGTGTGTGTGTGTGGCAGGGTAATCATTGTCAATTAGATAATACATTTGTGAGGCAGCTTTTATCAGCCATCACTAATAAATAAATTCCACGACCTTTCTTGCCATATTCTACAGACATACGATGCAATAGGACAACGTTTTAACACAACATCGAATAACCACGACTCCAACTCCGACACACTCATTCTCAGAGTCTCTCCCTCTCGATCTGTCTCTTTGTCTGTCTGACTGTCTAGCTGATTTCCTGCAGCTCCTTGGGTGTTCATGTTGCTGTTGCTGGCATCTTTATTTATTTTGTGTTTTTTTTTTCTTTTTTGCTATTGCTGGCTTTTTTATTAGCTTTTGTCTTTCAATCTGTCGGCTATGGCTGTTATGCGCACGTTTTATTTTATTTGTTGCCGCTGCCAGCGACAAAACAAAATCGATTTTTATTTGCCAATAGCTAAAAAGAGTGAGACTCTTCCAGACAAGGAAGCCAAAGAAAGAGAGCTCTTCACTTTGTTTGCAGCTTTTGTTGTCAGATATATTAAATGGTTTGCTTTTGCAGACTCCAATACCATTCGCATTCGTATTCCCAATCTCATCCTCAGTCTCATTGTCATTCTTAGTCTTTGTATTTTCTGTGTCTGACTGTCGGCTGATTGAAAGGCACTTTCAAGTTTGTTGTCGAGTGCGCCATTTAACTATTAATTATTTATATGTTAAGGACTTCTGTTGCCAGCATTCTGATCTAAAAATACATTCTATATACATTATAATTAGCAGCTGTTGCTCTTGCTGCTACTGGGCAAAACTTGTGTAATTATTTGAATTGATTTGCACATTGATTTTGCAATTACGGGCAACTTTTGCTCAACTTTCCAGCGAGCGATGCTTTAAAGCGCCCTTAAATCATAATTAATAGGCGTGGCTGGCAAAATGTCGAGCTGCTGTCAGGGGCAACACGGTTGCGCTTGGCAACACAGCAGATGCTGCTGCCTAGCTACAAAATTAAAGTATTCCTGGTATTGTAATTAAGCAAATGGCGCCAAAGCTTAATGAGCTTAACGCTCACTCACGCTCACTCACACACACCCACTCACACACACACTCACTGGAAAGGGCTTGAACGCTCAAAGAGAGACAACGGAACGCTACAAAATGTTGCACATTGTTGCTTTTGTCATGTGTCAAAGATGCTAAAGTGCCCGCCGGTTGAATGTACAACATGATAGTAGGAGCAACAACAACAACAGCAACAGCAGCAGCAGCAGCAGCAATAGCAACAACGGCAACAACTTGAGCTTACGCTGCAAAGAGAATTCTTTGGCCCGGAGTCAGAAGGACTGCTGCTGCTGTTGCTGCTGCTGCTGTTGCTGCCTTGATTGGGCACAGACAAAAAGTGCCGCCATCAAAAGCCAGCGTGGCATATCGGGCGTTATCTAACACGCTTCGCCCACTTACACTTACTCGTCAGCCACTCCCCCCGCCCAACTGCCACCCGCTGCACCCGCGTGCTGCCCCTGCAACTTGTCTCCTTGTCAGCTTTTGCAATGCGCCCTGAGCGACACGTTTACGTTTGCGTTTTGCTTTCTTTGTTTTTTTTTTGTTTCGTTTTTTTTGGAAGCTTTGCACTCAGCGTTAGCCCACTTTAGCGCTTGTTGTATTCTTCGGCAACAGCTACAGCTAGAGATTCAGCTTTTGTTGCTGCCAAAAGTGGAAAAATGGAGCACACAGCAGATTCAGATGCTGATAGTCTCTGCATACAGGTGTATAGCTCTATATCTGACTACCTATCTCTTCCTCTCCCTCTCTCTCTCTCTCTTTCGTCGAGTATGTGTATGTGTGTGATGGTGTGCAAAGTGCCTGCCTAACCAATTTGTATGCCATAGAAACTAATGTGCTTTGATGTAGCTGCTGCCTGAATTTAACAAGCGTCCGTAATACAAAGCAAACAAAAAAAAAAAATAAACGCTCACTACATTCTATTTTCTTTTTATTTTGCTTTTTTTTGGGCATCCACCACAAAGATATCGATCAAATTAAGTAAACACATTTACCACACACACACACACACAAACACATACACTCACGCAGAGAGCGACAAGTGCTGTACGCTTTAGAAATTGATGCAAAGCGACAGCAAAAAGTGTCACACGATACTTTTGAGCCGCATTGCGCATACGACACATAAGCCGCGCCTTTTACGCCTTGTGCGTCTGTATGTGTGTGTGTGAATCAATCAAAATCAGCGCAAAATTATGCCGAAAATTGAATTATTGATTCGATTAAAGCACACCTCAATACAATCACACGCGCACACACTCACTCAAGAGCAAACACTCAAGTAGGCAAATAAATAAATAAGCAGAGCATAAGAAGCTGCCTCAGCAAAAAAAGCTACAACCCTGGCGATCAAATTACAAGCACCCACACACACACACACACACATACATAGGTATATACTCATGAATAAGCATTACAGTTACATTTACCGTTCACTTATGTTACGCCACGCTGGCACATTAAAGGCCAAAAATGGTTACAAGCGTTCAATATGCAAACACAAACTCACACTCGCACATACACACTCAAATACACACACACACACACGCTGTCTGTGTCACCGCGCAAAGCGCTTAATCGTCTATATTATTTTATATGCTCACTCACACACACGCACACATACACACACTTATATAGAGGCAATCAACTGTAACGCAGCATTGCGAATTGCAGCTCACCATCCATCGATTACACTCACTTATTTCTATATGTGCGTGTGTGTGTGCATGTGTGTGCGTCTGTGTGTGTGTACACTCTCTGTGACACTTTTTCATATTTCTTGATTTATGGCATACCCTATACGCTCTGCAGTTCGAATTTTTCAGCTTAACGCTTTCCCTATGCGTTTTGTTTTTAAAATGGAAAAATTATTTGAATTCATGGAATTAATGCTCTATTTCTGGTTAATTTCTTTAATGATAAAATTCAAAAAATAAATCATACATTAATTAATAATAAACCTTCAGCTAAATTGTCTTTTAAATAAATATTTGAAATATTTATTGCTTTAATTTATCATTATAACATGGCTGCTTAAACGAGTGCCTAGGCTATTCGGTGCTGTCGATTTTGAGAAATTTCTTAGTTCCTTTGACTGCTACTCGCACAAATAGCTGTGGGCCATGACGCGGCAGGAAACGATTCCATGTGCTCGCCGCCATTTTGTGTGTGCGCAATTAAGCGTTTGATGTGCGCTTTTTCGTTTGAAAATTAGTCTACAGCAACAACATCAACAACAACAACAACTGAAAAAGCATCAGCAGTAGCCCAAAGGCAACCTAATATCTTTCATAAATAATTTATGCGATTTGTGTGCGGATTTTTATTAATGCCAAATGTTTTTTTGTCTGTCCCTCTGTCTACTGTCATCTCTGTATTATATTCGGTCAGACCGTCCTCTAACTGTCCCACAAAAGTTTGGATTTATAGTTGAAGCTGAGATTTTAAATCAATTCCAAAATGGCATTTCATTAGCAAATCTAAATTCCAAAATGACAGCCACATTATTATGTGGTTTCATCATGTTTATCTATCTGTATGCGTTCAAGTGTGTATCTGTGTGTGTGTGTGTGTGTGTGTGTGTGTGTGTATGTGTGTGTTTGTTTGTTCGGGTCAACGATTAGTCCTGCTTACTCACACTATGTATATATGGCCCCTGAAATGAAAGTTGAAAGCTTTTGAGAGCATTAGCTGACTGTTTTATTGATGAAAGGCAATGATTTTTGTTAGAGATTTAAAATTAAAAGCATTAAATAACCTTAAGACCCATTTTATGTGTTCAACAAATGGAAACATTATTTATACTGTATATGTATATAATAAGTAAATGCTTTGAAGGATTAGTTAAGTAGCTTAAATATAAATATATAGTAGGCTTACAAGTTAAGTTGAAATAAGAAAATAATAATATGAAAGAGTGTGATCTATTGTTTTATATAATGTATGCAATCATTATGCAAATTTACTATAAATTGTTCTTAAATATTGTGTTGAGTATAATTTACGAGCAAGTAGATTAAAATTTATGCACCAAGTAAAAACTAATTTGGCAATTCAGTTATCAAACAATCGTTTAAAAAACTGATGACGATTGCGCATAAAGCCTTAAAATATTATATGCATATAGTTTCGGCCAACATTATGGTATTATGGCTAACAAGGATAAGCTGTACTATCTGTGATGCTGTTAAATATTATGCAAAGCACTTAAATGAGACTTTGCACTTGCAAACACACACACACACACATAAAATATATATGCAAATACATATACTATATACAAATAAATCTATGTGTATATCTAAGCTGTGTATACACACTCTTCTTCTATTATTCTCTGTTTCTCTTTCTTTTTTATTATCGCTATCTCTGTCTATCTTGCACCTGGGCAGCTCAGGAAACTTGTTCTTGGTCGTTCGCTTGTTTCTAGTGTCTGCTATAAAATGCTGCTTGACAGCCAAGCAACAAATTGTGTTTGGATGCTGAACTCTTGCACCTGTGTGCAGTAGAACTATGCTCGCTCCTATGTAAGTATACACATATATTTATTCATTCATCTATGGTAAATATGATAAATCATCATACCCTCGTCCATTGCTGGTGCTAGTGCTGATGCTGGTGCTGGCGGTGTCGCTGTTGCCCGTGACAAATGATGCAGAGCCACGTGTTAAAGCTCTAGAGGTGCCTGGCTGGCATTGCTCTAGAAAGCATGCTTCACACACTTCTATATACAATAATCGATGCGATTTGATGCATGCCAACTGTGTATTATGCATACATATATACAAGCATACTAACACACATGCATATGTACTTACTAATACTTCTACAATCAGCGATAGACCATTGCCCTGCATATATAATACTTATATATCAGCATGTTTATGTCCCCTAAAATGTGTAGCATAAATATTCATTTTTATGGCAAAGACAAGGGCACACTCAGCATGTATGTGTGTGTGTATTGCTCTCTGTGTGTATGTATAGGTATGTTATGCAGTCAAAATGGCGGCAGCTTGCCGTGCTCATTGCGGCGGAAACGGAAGTGCTTAAGGAGTAAGCAGAAATCATAAACGAAAATCACGTAATGCCAACGCCTCCTCTCAACCTTTCTCTCTTTCTCTCTACTCTAACAAGTTCTGCAACCAATCTGCCTGTTCTCTCCCCTCTCTCTCTCTCTCTCTCTCTCTCTCTCTGTTTCTCTCATTCAGTAGCTGTTACTGTAGCTTTTTGCCTCGAGTGGCAGGTGTTGCAGCAATGATTTTCAATTTTACGCGTGAAAGTCATGCGCTAATTTTGTTGTTGCCATTTGCCTATTCATTGTCATTTGCCACAGTTTGTCCCCTACTTCTGTCACTACCTCCATCACCGTATCCCCGCTAGCCATGCCCCATCTTCACCCCGTCTGCTGGTCGCACCAATTGACATTAATGACACACCAATTTGGCCTAATTGAGATGGTAAGCAAAGCGTCAGCTCCTCTGTTCCTTTGTCCTTGAATACATTTTTTAATTAGTCTAGAGTTTTCTCTATCTGTTTCTATCTGTATCACTGTCATTTTGTCCCCTTCCTCTATTTGTATCTCTGACTGAGCTCTCTGTGGACTGCTTTCGATTTAATTAACTCTAAACACAATTGAGCTGA
Organism: Sphaerogastrella javana; assembly: GCA_037040025.1. Classification (NCBI taxonomy): domain Eukaryota; kingdom Metazoa; phylum Arthropoda; class Insecta; order Diptera; family Drosophilidae; genus Sphaerogastrella; species Sphaerogastrella javana. The sequence goes on along the minus strand of JBANCZ010000027.1, from coordinate 2,510 downwards.
GCAAAAGCCGTTGATTTGATCTCAGGTGGCAATATCTGGAATTAGCTTTCGCGCATGTTTTTGCATTTCAGACTTTGTATGCTCTAATGTTGACCCTTTAATTCTATACAAACACTACAGCTTTTGACAAAGTCGTCTTTTTTAACGAGCATATCACGGTCTCTCTATTACTTACTATGCTCTATCCCTTTCTGTCTACGTAATACACACCCAGTCTACCTTTGCTGCTGTTGCTTTTCATGCAAAATCCTTTCAATTCGTATGCGAGTGAGAGTATGCAAAGACTTTCGCCCTGAGCCTTGGCAAAAATGCGTTGAAAATATAAAAGTCACGTAACTGGCTGTCGTTTCCGGTTCTGCCGCACACGCGCTACACTTCATTCTCACTCACTCACACAAACACTCTCTATAGCCTATACATATTCACATTCACACACCCGTGGTTAGTTTTTCCATTCGTTCAATGTTTTTGTTTTTTTTTTTTTTTTTGGGTTGGGCAGGGTGGAAGCTTAAGCATTTGTTTGTATTTGACCGCTTTGATTACGCTTCGATTTTTGGCGCCATGAAAAACCCGAAAGAAAAAGTAAAAAAAAAATCAAGAAAAAAATAGAAATTGTGTGTGAAACTTTTTGCTGTTTTAGCCAAAAGTTTTCGGCTTTAGTTTGTGGACTCTATACATTTCTCTATCTCGTTTTCACACTCTGTCTTTCACTCTCACTCTCTCTCTCCCTCTCTCTTCGGATCTCTTACTATTTTTTATGTACTGGTATTAGTGAGAAAATTACTTTATTTATAAGCATTATTGAAAGTTGCCGCAGCAACCATTTACTTCTATACAATATAACTATATACTATATATAATACGGTATCCTATATATATACACATAATATATATACGCTAAGTATATGCGTAATTTATGGTTTTAGCTATGCTTTTAGATCCCATAAAAAGAGCTTGGCTCCTGCGTAGTTTGGCCTTTTATGCCAAAGTGTCAAAAGGTCCCCAAAAAATCTAAAAAAATAAATCCAAAAAACGATACGATGAAAACTATAAAACTGGCATATTGTAAGGGTTGAGTGGGGTCATAAATTCAAATTGACATACATAAAACTAGAAGTTATGACCGTCTAGACAGCATATTAGCTGTTAATTAAGCCAACTGTACTACTACTACCACAACATATACATAGCTGCAACTTTTTTGCACAATTTTAAATAAATTTTTGTTTACTCATTTTCGTGCATAAAAAATTTATGCAAAAATGTTGTGCTGAGGCAGCCAAATGGCAAAGCAAATAATTTAGTATACATACCACAGGCACACGTATGTATTTGTGTATATATATTTATATATATGTGTGCGTGTGTGTGTGTGTGTATGTGTGTTTGGATAGAGAGAGAGACAACTTTTTGCCATTGGCAGAAGACGGCGCTCAACTGGCAACAGTCAACTTCTGCTTCGTTTTTGATGCCGCGCTAAATTGTGCAAAAATAAATACGAAAAAAGTCGGGAAATGCTGGAAAATATCAAACCAAGCAGCAGCGGGCCAAAATGATGTGCTTACCAGTGAACTCACACACTCGCACACACACACACACACACTGAGAGACAGAGAGAGAAGTGTGTGCTGCGTGTGCTGGCATCATTTTCATATGAGGCGCAAAACTTTTTATTTTCTAAGCAGACTTGCACAAGCACAAGCAGAGAGGGGGCGTGGCATGGCGTGGGTCGCTGACATGCAACGCGCGCTTTCAATTTCAGTCAAGTGTGTGCTCCATGCGTGTGTGCTGTGTGTGTGTGTCTCAATCTTTCTCTCTATCTCTCTCTCTGTCTCTGTTTGTGTCTAGGAAATCTTAAAGCGCAGACAGGAAATATTTTGTTGCCTGCTGTCATTTTTCTTGTTGCCTTTGGCGTGCCTGCTCCACACATCATCATGATGAACAACAACATCATCATTACGGACAGGCAGCAGGCAATGCTGATCATCATTTTGTGGCTTTTGCTGTTTGGTTAACGTAAATCCTTTGCTTTTTTATTTTAGCACAAAGACATACACATACACGTTCAAAAACACACACACCTACACACACATAGACCAATATATATGTATGCACACACATAATTGTGAACGTCCTTGTACAGTTTTAGGCTTGACTCGACTTGGTTTTTAGTTTTTACGTGTGTTTGCTTTTAATAGTCATATGTTTGCCTTGCTGTCAGCGTTGTATGCGTGACAAACAAACACACACATATACACAAAGGCACACTCACAAACACACTCACACATACACGCATGAGTTTGCGTGACTATGAAGCAAATTATGCCAAAAAAATAAGGAAAACCAAGTAAAGTAACGAAAAAACAGCCTAAAATATAAAAATCTATGAACTATGTGCGCATTCGCCTTGAGGCCATAAGAGCTCACATTATAGTAGAGCTCACTTTATAGTTATATATGTATATATGTACATATATATATATTCATATATATATATATATATATTTTTA